>LPNX010394250.1:131692-345738 GCA_001517045.1 Pseudotsuga menziesii
TTTATCCTGAGTGTACCATCTTTCTTCTTTACAAACAGAACTGGTGCTCCCCAAGGAGACACGCTCGGTCGGATATACTTCTTGTCCAACAAATCTTGCAGTTGCATCTTCAGTTCTAGCATCTCCGGTATACTCATCATGTAGGGTGCCTTGGACACTGGTGCCGCTCCTGGCACAAGTTCAATTGTGAAATCAATGTCCCGCTTTGGAGGAAGCCCTGGAATCTCATCAGGAAACACATCCCTGAATTCCTATAACACCCGATAGTCCTCCAACCTGGGAGTTTCATCTCTCGTTTCCTCCAGAATCTGAGCTGCATACAACTGGCAACCCTTCCTACATAACTTCTTTAACTGCATTGCCGAAACCTGCCTCACTGAAATCACCTTTGGGATACCCTTCACAACTACTAGGTTTCCTTCTTCATTCAGGCATTCAAAAGTCTTATTGTAACAATCAAGTTTCACCCTATGAGCTTCTAACCAATCCATTCCAATGAGGACATCATAGGAACCAAGCGGTAGAACATTTAGATCTACACAAGTGACCAATCCATTCATGACCAATGGACACTTCTCTACCACTTCACTGACCTTTCTCTTAGTTCCAGTGGCTAGCTGAACTAACCAAGACTTCCTATGCCTTACTTTCTTAAAAGCACAAATCTCCACTACTCTAAGAGTGATGTAACTATGCGTAGAACCAGGGTCAATCAAAATAGAAACAAATTGCTCAGCAATCTTACCTGCTACTTCAACTACAGCTGATTGGTGATCTGCCTGGCGGTCCTCCAGTGCTGCATAGATCCTAGGAACTGCCCTTGCTACTTGACCCACTGTTTCTGCTTCTTGAACATTATAAGCTGGCCTTACACTCTCATTCTCGAGTGGACAATTTTTGCGCATGTGGGGTCCTCCACATTTCCAACATTGAAGTGGCCCTCTATTCTGTGGTGGATCTTTAGGCTTTTCTCCGGTCATTCCAACTGGCTTACTCGCAGCTTGAGATGGCTGCTTCTGCTGATTCCTGAAGCTAGAAGGTTTGAAACCTTTCTTCCTTTGGTCAAAATTCTCGTTCTTCTTGTCCTTCCATGCCTTATGGTAATCTGGCTTACCTTTGCTTTGCTCATAGCAATACTTACCCTTTCTTATTGCTTCTTCAAGAGTTCTGGGCTCATAAAACTCAATTCTGTCTCTATAAGATTGATGTAATCCACTCAGAAAACGCTGGACCTTCACTTTTTCATCTCTGATGTATCGGACATACCTCAACAGCTCCAAAAAATTATTTGCATATTCCTCCATGGTCTGCTGTCCCAATCTCAGCTCATGGAATTCCTTAATCTTGTCATCATAATACCTGTCAGAGAGGTATTTCTGCTTAAAATACTTCTTGAACTGCTTCCACTTAAGTCTTCTTTCACTGATCCTCTTCACTTACCTAAAGTGTTCCCACCAAATGGATGCTCTTCCATTCATATTGAATATGGCAACTCTTGCCTTCATGTTTCCTGAATAGTCATGTACTTGAAAGTACTTCTTAATACCAAGAAGCCAAGCTTCAGCCTCTTGTCCAGTCTTTATCTCACCATCAAACGTAGGAGGTTTAGCTTTCTTGAATTCATCTCGAGAGCGATCCCTGTGGTGTCTCTTCCTTTTCCTTTTATGGGAAGGTGGACTTGAATCCCCACTGGATTCTTCAGAATCAGATGACCCACTAGGAGTCCTTCTCCTTCTCCTAGTACTACTCTTACTGCCTTCTGGCTTTGCTGTATCTCGTCCAGAATCTATCTTCTTATGCAAGTCTGTCAAACTCTACAACATTGCAGCATTCAACTGATGCTGCTCTTCCTGGGCTTTAATCAGGCTTCTCATAGTGGCTGCAACATCAGACGGTGTCTCTTGGAATCTCTTTCCATTTGACTCAATGTCATCATTTCTATTACGGGAATTTTCTCCCATGGCACCTTTTGCTTGCTCGTAGGAATCCCGAGCATCATACCCATGATGGGTTCTCATACTGAACTGCAACTTACTTACCAAGTGCACTACCTGGAATACTGCCCTGGAAGGTGACTATAATTCTGCAAACGTGTTAACGACAACACAATTGTTAGATGCATAACATTGATATAAATCATAATCATTTACCTTTTCTGGAAATAATCATAAAATTACAAATGTCCAAACACACAAAATTTTTCTTCCTCAAGGAATGACTATCTGAGGGGGACGACGGGGGTCAAGGGGGCTTTCCCCCTTGTGGCGGGTCGAGGGCAGTGCCCTCGTTTTTTTCTTTTTCTTTTGGTAAATCATTGATTTCGCGCAATATGGCGCATTAGATCGCTGCCAATTTCTCATTTTCGGCCCTGAAAATTCCCCTGAAAACAGTTGGAAAATCCTTCTAAAAACAGTTGAAATCAGCCCCCAAAACTATCCTTCCTTCCACAGTATCGGCTCTGGTCCCATTCTCTCTTCCGCTGAACCGGCTCCTTTACCATTCTTTCCTCCCCCGAATCGGCTGTCGGCTGTATCTCTGATCGGGTGGTCTATTCATCTGCGCAGCCGCAACGGTGGCTCCCCCGGAAGTTCCAGCCTTCCGCAACGTCGGATGCTCCCTCTCTTTCTTCTTCCGATCGGCACACTTTCTCTTGCGGCGTCGACAGTCTTCTTAATCGGAAGCCAGATCGATTCGCCGTCCGCAACGGCGGGCGAGAGACTTCACCAATCCGTCCGCAATGACGAATGCCCACTTCGCCAACTCTTCCGATCGGCGCTTAGAATCACATCGGATGTCGGCAGACTCTCGAAATGTCGGACGTCGGACCACTCTCCCTTCCGATCGTTCCAACACTTAGCCAAATTTTTTTTTTTAATCTTTCTTTTACTGTGTCGGCTGTCGGCGGACTTTCCAATCGGAAGCCGAAGCGATTCGCCGTCCGCAACGGCGGATGGGGAGATTGTGGAACCTTCCGCAACGGCGGATAGGGACTTCACGAAACCTTCCGCAACAGCGGACAGGAACTTCTTGAGACCTCCCGCAATGACGGACAGGGAACTTCTCCCATTCTCCCTACTGTTCACACTCAAGCAAAAATTCCCAATTTCAAAATTTCAAATTTTCACAGTCTTCCACTGGTTCGGCTGGGCATCATGAAATACACCTCTGTCAGTGGTTCTTCTTGGCCCATAGAGGCCCACTGATGCAACTCAGAAGCTATGATACCATTAACTGTCACGTCCCCATGCCTCCGACCGGCAAGGAGGACGCGATCCATGGCATTAACCAAGCATACTAACAGCCTCATGAACATGTACAGGAAGTAAAATGGCAAAACATAATGCTGAAGTAGAATGCATTGAAGCAAAAACATGCACACATATACAATTGTTCATCATACACAGCTGAATTAATTCATCTTGCACAGCGGAAACAACATGCATTCGCACAATCATTATTTCAACATGTTCATTTCTATTTAATTAACAGCAAATATAGAATTGCAGAGGTAAAATGCACAAGATTACTTATCTTATGAAAGCTTCACTCCGCAACCAGCTACGTCGCTGCAACGTTCCACCCAACCATAGGCCAGCGTGCTCCTCAATATCTCAGCAACGCTGCCACCCCCGGGCTGGGCATGATTCTCCAAGGAATAAGGGAACTAGCAGGCTTACACATAGCCACGATACACAAAAACACACAGCCAAGCCAACCAAGTTGGGTTTATCAGGCCATTAAGGAGTTGATGAAGGCAGATTGCTAAGCTGGTGAGCTCATTACAGAGCCAAGAATACCCACACCAGAACTAGCCTGACCTCTAAGACACCCATCCACACCCAACACAAGGAACCAGTCCCTTCTCTGCTACACAGTCCCTCAGGCCCTGCATTCCCTTCCAGTGCTATTCAGGGGTGATGGAGAAGAAGGCCAGCCCTCTAGCTCTGTCTGAGTGGTTCTAGCACCAGGTTTATCAAGCAACCAAGCCAACACCCTTACTCCTCACACAGTCCAAAGACCAACAATTGCACTCAAGAAATCAATTTAGCTCTCACATCTTAAACATGGAAAAATGAATTACACAGCCCCATACGTAACAGCAAAAACGGCTCACAACATGGGGGAAAACACATAGTCCTGAAGCTTATCAGGGAAACCAACTCACAGCAGGGGAAAAACACCCCAAATAGCCTGTGCGTGAGGCCAATAGTTGCTGAGACAGTAAAAAACGTGAATGGCTCTTCACAGCCATGGTAAAAACACATGAAATCACAAAAACGTGAATGCAAAAATGCACCGGCAACTCCCAAAACGTGAGGAAGACAACCCAGGCCCTGGTATTACAAAAACGACCTCCCATCCATGGGAAAAATGAAGCTAACAGCCAAAATTGTGGAAAGAAAAACACAGGAAAAACTCCAGCTGCTCCCAAAACGTGAGGAAACTGAAAAACGTGAATGCATAGCAGAATGGCATACGTTTTTGGGAATTTTCCTTGCCAAGGAAGTCAGAACACGTTTTTCAAAAATGGTTCTCTGCCCAATTCGAATTTTGGTTGCCCATACTCTTCCCATCCATGCAATAACTAACTCAACCACATTCTGGCATAAATAAATGATTGGAGAAAAAGACAAGAAAGGTAGTTGACAGCTTGATGGGTTTTCTCATAGACATTTGGCTTTTCCCCATTGGCCCATAGGCTAAATATTTCACCCCCCTTATCCTTAGGAAATCATGCCCCATTCGATTTGGTTGCCGCGGCCGTAGCTGGTTGTGTCTATTTTTATTACAGATGCATATTTACATGATGCTGAAACTTAATATGTGCCGCATGCCCCGATATACCGTCGGTGACAAATTTAAATCCAAAACATAGCATTACCGATCAATGGCGGGGCCTTGGCCTTTAGCTCCACACCATGATCATTACAATACATACATCATATACATCTAATGTAACGGGGTCAAAACCGGGGCATTACATTTTATGAAGTACATGCGTGATGATTTGGAGCCTCACGCATTTCCTATAAACCCAAATGACAAATTTTTTGGCCTAATAGGTACCCTGTATTTCATCCTTAAACCATGGTCCAAGAAGGGACACACAATATGAGATATAATGGACAAACCAAAACATAAGAAAACCACACAAATATTTTCATATATATATATAAAATAAAAAATAACTAAAAAATGGAAACATAATACAAAAATTCAAAACATTCAAAACACTTACCTCACTTACCTTTTGTGTACTTCCAATTAGGCACACCTTCTTCCATTAGGGACAGAGATATACCCATTTCTTAAGGACATCTATTCAAAAACATGTTTGAAGACATGGGATATGAACTCCTAATGGATCCTTGGAGATGGATTTCTCATGTATGTTGTTGTTGCTCTTAGCTTAGTAGTATTTTTAACTCGTGGAATCAACCTATTTCCAATGCCAAATCTAAGGTTAGTCAAGAACCACTTTCCACATGTCACTATTAACTATAGTTCATAACATCTTTCCAAACTTGTTGTTTGGATGCCTCCTCATAAGTGGAGGATTTTGAGTCAATGACATGGCTTATTTGAGATATCAAACCAGATAAATCTTGAAGCCTCACAATAGGATTCTTAAAGAGATCAACTGAATAATCCCTGTCCTCCTCCCTTTGGTCATCTTAAAGGGATGACTCATAGAATTGGCTCACTTCTATATCACTGGGAGGCTCTTTGCTTCTCGAGGGAGATCACATATTTAATTTATAATCCCATTCTTCTGGGGATTGAGGAGAACCGTTGGCTCCCTCTTGATCTCTGAAATTACCATTTGTTCCCATCTAGTAAGGAACAAGCCATCAATAACAAATGTCTGGAAGATTCTCTTTTGTTGTCTCTATGCTGAAACCTAGGAGGATGAAAATCTAGGATAACTAATCCTACATTCTGTGGATCCTATTAATCCCTCTATACCTTAGCATTGATCTCCCTTTAAGAATAAGCATGATATGCATACTTCATTACTTTTCATTAGAGCAAGTCACATCAACCTCCTCCTGTGGATCTTTCCTACAAGTTAAATTTAGTTCGATAGTCAACAATAACCAATATCAATTTTATATAATGACATAGTCTTAGCATCCATCCATATATTATCTATATTCCATCAAGAGCATATCAATCACATATATGCAACATGTCATGGCAATACCATATGAATTCTGGACCTATAGTTCATACATCTCTGGGTTGAAAACTAATTTTATTGGGTACCCTGCCCAAATGTGTGTCATTTTTTACACTGAAAACTTGTGTATGCATGTTTTAAATTTAAAATAATATAATTTTTTTAAAGAAATTCTGAATGAAACTCACTAAATCAGTTAGAAATTAATGTGATATTAATTAAAATGAACATTTAATAACCAAGAGAGAAGTATCAACACATAAATACATGGAGTTAGGTGTCAACCCAAAACAAATGAAGTTATAAACACTTTGGAAATTCAAGGGGTATTGTGACTAAGCTACTGACCATGGAAACATTTCTTGCAGCCTACAAGTAATTACAACATTTAAAACTCTCAATTATGCTAACAAAACCCCAATTTGTCTAAGTTTTTATGTATCACTTGAAAAAGCTAAGCATGAGAAGTTGATTGCTTTATGTGCAATAAGTTTGTCATTATTGTGTTTTTAAATAATCAAACTTAAGTATGAATATGAAATATATCTTTCTTTAATCATAAATATACATTGTTTCTCCCAATAATTTTTTGGCTGGAACTTCTGAAATTTTTTCCAGGAGGGAATGTGTCATGTTCCTACCATATCGAATTATTTTTCTGTAGAATCTACAGTGTATCAAAGAATCAAATTTTGGAGTTCCATGTAGAGATGGATTACTACAGCCTACGATGCATTTTTATGGTTTTTTTTCTTTTAAATCCTACAATCATTTCCTTAAATTGGAAAATTTATATGCAATGTACAACAAAATAGTTATTAGGGTGGCACACATTAATTTTATTGGATCCATGCATGCTATGTCATTGGTGCTTAGAAAAAAAGAATCACAATATATAAGAGAATACTGTAAAAAATAGAACATCGAGTTTAGCACTAGTTGCCACAAATTCAAGATCATCTTTCTTCAACCATATAATGTTGTGATAAGGCTTTTCATCCTGGGGTGTATTCTACGTATCCCTTCAGCCTTGGAGTCATAATTTATTTACTGTTGTCCTTTTTGTTTGGGATATGCAGATGGGAAGGAGATTTTTTATCATTTCTAGGGGCTAAGAAAGTCATTGACCTTTAGTGGCACAATAACCTCCTTATAGGTCCAGAGTTGGAGCTAGATATGCAATTAGAAATCACCTGATTTGGTGGCACTGTGTTTAATGTACAAGATGTATGCCTCAATGGCCAATGGGAGGTTCAATGGCGACTTTTCTATTTGACTTTGAGTCCACAGTTGAAAGCAATATGATGACAGTCACTATTTGAAATATAAACCTGATTTTTACTAATAATAACCCATAATCCATTGTTTGGCTATGCTCTTGGTAGGGTCATGCCAAAAAAATATGATAATGTCATGGACTGGAGAAAAATTGGTTGCCGTATAGTTAGCAGATCCATTTTTTTTTCTCTTTGTGATATTGGACCCTTACTCTTTCCAAGTTATTAGCTATTATTTGTGGGTTTGCCAAAAATACGAAATATATGAGTGGTATTCTTTGTATGGGTTGAAACTTTCTGGCCTATAACGTAACTGAATTCCATTGCCTTGTTTAGGTGTAATTCCCCATTCATTGTATATGTTATGGGTCATTTCAAGACTATTTTCCAACTCCTTGGGGATTTTATGTACCATCAGCCTTAGAGGCCCCACAACTGTATCTATGTTTAGGTTGAGTGATTGACTTGCCTAACTAGGAACATATGCTTGATTTTTCAATATTCCAAATACATATTTCAAGTGCTACAATACTACTCACAAGATATACTTCCCATTGCTTGTTGAGGATGCTTTGGCTCAAGCACAACACCTCCTCTCCAAGTTCTTTGAGCTCTTATAGCTAGTGATGATGGTTGGATTGTTGTGGCAAAGAATAATGACCAGGCTAATAAAATTATCTTTCTCACCACCTCAAGGAACTAGTGAAACAACCAAAGGTAGTGGCTTTAATTCACAGGGTATGTACCTCAAATAATAACTCAAGATGAGCTTGGCCACCACCCCTTTTTGGAATTCTTAGTTTGGGAGACATAAATCTAGAGGGTGAACAACCTCCATGAAAATCAAGGACTCTCAAGGATTAATTAATTAAATTTAATCCTTTACAAGTTTTGATACCCTTCAATATAATACTATTTCAACTCCTATTGACACTAGAAGTTAGAAACATATGATCAAATCTAGGGAAGTAAATATTATATTATATTGACAATTGGTTGGTGGTCTTATCTTTTTTTGTTCCACAAAATTTTTCCTCCAAAAAACCCTCCAAGTGCTTCCTTGCATTCCATCAATGGTGGATGGGGTAAATTCCATTGTGGTACAAGATGTAGTACGAAGCCAAAGGGATTCTACGAGCTTGAATCCATAATCTCTCAGTGATCTCTTCCTTGAAACTGGTTGGTTCAAACTGATTGAGCCAACCCACTTGGCTAGTTGGTGATATATATATGAATTATTCCCAAACTTGATATTTTAGATATAGTTAGAGTGGTTTGTTTATGGTAACTTCTTCCTCATTCTCATGCCTTTTGGTAAGACAATAAGGAGGCTAGTGGCCTGCATGAACATGGAAAACGATTTTTACATAGAGATAGATACATTAATTGTTTTCATTAGATAACTTAATTTTCCTATCAATGACTATCGATTTGTCTAATCGTGGATTGGTACAAAACATACCAAATTTTAGAACCCAAGCTCTTATTTACTCACGCCTAGAACTTTCTCAAATCCACCCATTAACAAACTTCTTTTGTTTTTTTGGTTCAATTTAAAAGGCATATTTTTGAGACTCAAATATGCAGTGAGTTGTAAGGCATCAATTGACACAGGCTAGATTCCATTGTCCCTCCATCGCTTACCTATATGTTTTCGCGGCAAGTATTGAACAACAAAATTCGATGCCTCAACCCTGGTGATGCTAGCATTGCTAACTTGCTTGGTATGTAGGATTATTTTTTAATGTTTTCTGAGTTGTGTATTATTTTTTCTTAGGTGCCCAATTCTCGCCATTCTTATGTCTCATAGGCTTGGATGATCTCCCTCTCTCCGGTTTGAATTAAGTTTTTGGTTTCTTTTATATGTATTTTTTGGTTGTAGGTTTATTATAGCTTTGTTTTTCCTAGTGAATTCCTTTTCTACGTAGTTAATAGTAAGTATTTCTCTCATGGTTCTAGTTTTTTTTAAAGATTATATCCAGTTACAAAGTCATGCACTATGCATAAGATTATGTGGATGTCACAATATAGTTATTGCATAGTCTAAGTAGTTTTTCTTGTATAATGAAGTGTGCTCAAACTCTAAAAACTAAAATAAAATAGTTGTTATTTTAATAAACTGTAAAATTAATGTTACAAATATGTCAAAAGAATGTATTCAAATTAGATTTTATTGAAAATATATTATTTTTTCGTGTAGATATTAGAGGGTGCTCAATTATTTAAAATTGTAAAAAAGGAAAAAAATAATATTTGTTTTTTGCATTTTTTTGGAAAAAAGGTTTAGTTAATTTATACTGGCCCTTCATCTTTGAGCTCCAAAACCCTTCCAATTGAAATTAAAACCCAAAATTGATCACTAATGAAAACCCACCAATAAAATTCCATTAGGCAGGTTTTATCGGCCATGACAAATGAAATGCCATTAGGAAAGTTTTACCGCCCATGAAAAATAGCTTTTTGAGAGAGTTTGTAAATCCAAGCTTCCATGTGACTTAGATTATTGCTGCTCATCTGAATGAGTTTTTGATTCATTCCTTAATCCAATGGAAAACTGCTATGCATATGTTAGTCACCGATTATTTTTTCTCATAGTTTGACCAAGTTAAATCTCAATCTCAATCTTCATACATGTTTCTCTTTTGCAGGTCTGTATCCAAATCACTTTTCAAGGTCAATTAGCTCCTTGCCAACATGCTCGCAAATGGAATCAAGAAAAAAACTAGTTTAAAAATCAAACTTCTGAACTTCTATGTTTATGTGGGAGAATGGATGATGCATGCCTGATATTTAAAAGAATATGCCATCGAAATGTATTGTTATGAAATGAAATGATCAGGGAATATGCTTGGAACGAACCCTCTGAGGAAGCAATGACACTTTACTACCAGATGGAACTGGTAGACGTTCAACCAAATAGTTTACTTTTCCCTTTGTGCTCAAGGAATGTGATGGGCTATTAGCTCTGCAAGAGGGGAGATATATTCATTATCATGTAGTGAAATATGGTATTGAAATGTATGTTTATGTGCTAAGTACCCTCACAGACATGTATGCAAAATGTGGGGGTTTAATGAATGCAAAAAAAATGTTTGACAAAATTCCTACATGATATTTTGTCTCCTAGAATGCATTGATTGTAGGATATGCTCATAATGTACATGATGGGGAGGCCTTGACGCCTTACAATTGTAGTTGCATATGTGAATCTCACTTCAGTCACCATGGTGCTTCCAACAAGTGTGCAGCTAGTGGCTTTGCAACAAGGTAAGATTATCCATCATATTGTAAATAGGTGTGGGTTTGAGTCCTATAATTGGAATTGTGTAGCTTTACTTCTTTCATGTGTTCAATGAGGAAAGAGATTTGGATTGTGTAGCTTTGAATTGAAGTATTGATGATTTATTCTTATGTAGAAAATGACAGTGAGATTTCTATATCAGAATACAACTTAGATAAACCTATTTTGAAATCGATCTTACAACTATCAACAAATCAACTATTTTTAAAGGTGTTAGGTATAAAAATGGTCCAGGCAGCTTCATTGCTTTCGACCTTTTTTGCGTGAAAATGGATTGGTTTATGAGGAGCCTGGGGTATTGAATTAGTGAATGACTTGGCTCTCCACGCCATTGCATTTTCAAAGATAATGTAGGTAGTCTTATTTCCTAGTTTAACAATATAAAAGGACAACCTCATAATATCTATATTGAGAGAGTTCCCGTCTTTAAATTAAATTCTGGATTTGGGAATTGGGAAGACGATATTCTGGTAGGGTATCATTGGGAATTGTTTTAAAATGCTCAAATTAAAATATTTTGTTGTTTTTCTCTATATACGTTTCAACCTGTAAACTCCGTTTTCCATATCATTGTCCTTCTATTTCCTGTTTCTGGTAATATTGGTGATTAGTTGTGGACTGAGTGGGTTTTACCGAGTTTGACTTAGGAAGATTTGGAAATAATTGTATGGGGCTTGATCCGAGTCAGATAATTGTAAGTAAAACACACAATCTTGGTAACATTACTGGGATCCTCTATCTAGGTCGTCTCAGCTTTGGTTTCTCAACATAGGTCATTAATAGATTATGCATTAGATCCTTCTCAATGTTATGTTTTGTGGCAGAAGATTTGAGCAAAACATTTCATCGAAGATGACTCCACCACTATTTACCAAAAGGAAACTACTGGATATGCCACCTTCACTTCTACTTCTGAATATATATCTCTATGGTCCTTCATAATAGAGTCCAAATGGATCTACCTAGTCCCTAGAATGGTATGTTCCCCCGAATCCTTAACCTTTGTAATGGCCAATGGATAACTCTTACTAATTTTACGAATACCTTCTAGCATCTTTGGAAATTCACTTGGGTTCAAAGGCTCAGTTTTTGTTTTGACATCTGATAGAGTGTTAAGGTATAGAGGGTAGAAAATAAATACATATTCATCAAGATACTCCGGACAAAGTGTTGTTGTTTTCATAATCGAAGTATCTACACCCTCTATTAGAACCCAATATCCAACAGGTTCTTTACTTATAGGAATTTGATATTGAGCTTGGTAAACCCATAACTTAGTTACTTCTTTAAATTCCTCGTCCTCCTCATCATCAGGAGAATATCCTTCTCTAAGTACCCATACAATTTTCCCTGTTTGGATTGTGCCACTATAGACTCTACCAAATGAATAAAAAACATTGCAATCAGATTTTAGATATAATTTAGTTACATTTACCATAAGGGGACCTTCATGGTCACAATATTTCATAGCTTGGACAAGTGGTGTGTCTTGGGGAACTCTGTATATATGCTCTATATTCTTAGCAACAATATCCTTTATAGAAGGAATATGTTTCACCAACATGTTTGTGAAGCTAGTTGCAGATCCAAAGATAGAGCTGCAAGATAACCTCAGTAACGACCTCACATTATGTTTATATGAAACATTGCTAAGTGCCACCCCAAAATCTATTACGGTAGTATTTACACTCTTGGCTGTAAATTTTATACTAAGGTTCAAGAACAGAAATTTCCCTGCATGGAATTTGAATATGGAAGCGTTTTTCTTTAATTTTTTTTAAAACAGTTCCCTAAACAATTTTTTCCAATGGAAAGATAAGGAATGTCCATGTTTATAAAACTATGAAGCATAATTCCAAATAGACAAGATGATAAATTGTTAAAGAAAATGTATTCCTTCCCACTTCCTCTTTACAAAGAGAAACCTAAATAACCCTATAAACTTGTTCAAATTTTTCCTTCTTAAAGTTAGACAACCTGGCACATGTTATACACATAAATAATATATCTCATAGCTTATTCAAGTGAAGCATTTCCATGTAAAAGTAACACAATACTTGCATATAATAACCTCTACCACCAGTTTTTATTAGATTACAATAGATTAAACTAGACCTATTACATGATCCCAAAGGTTTGGGACTAATGGCACATAGTTATTATTTTATCATTATTCATCAAGGTTTTAGTTCCATGGGTTTTATTCAACACATCAAGGTAGGAACATAGAGATTCATAGGCAGGGATTGAATTTATGGAACACATAGAACCACCCTCAAGGGTATATTGCAAATCCAAACCCACTCCATATTTTCCTTGAGCCTTTCCATGTCATTCTAAGGGATTACCACATAATTTGTTGGTAATAGATTTATATTTATCAATAGAGTATCTTGTTTTCTAGGATAAAAATCCTGGAAAGAAACTAAAATTGAAATAATTTTTAGTAGTTAGTCATATGGTGGATGCTCACATGTGTCATTGTACTGCTTGCACCACATGTCAAAATGATGGCATGACATGTCAAGTTTCATGAATTTATTACCATGTCAAATTATAGGTCATACTATGTTTACCCTCTTCACCTTACGCTTTTGGAAGCTTTTTTCTTATGCCCAATATTTACACCCTCCACTATCCTTTAGTATCCTTGATTCCTTTTGTATTGGTATGTTGAATTGGGTTTAAGCTCTAATAACATAAATTTTCTCCCATGAATCTCATGTGTATTCACCCTTGACTCTTATGTGGATTAGATTACAAAAGTAGGGCACATGCAAAATTTTGTTGTTGCCGCACTTCGATCTACTTGCCGCAAATGAATTTTTCAATATCAATTTTTTTTGCGGTTGCCGCAAAGGTTTAGTTCCCATCCTTTGGAGCCACACTTCGATCTACTTGAACCTATGTTGTTGTACTTTGATATACTTAATCCTTTGCCACCACGCTGCCTGCAGTACACATGATCTATTTTCAGGATGATCAATCTCGATCACTTTAGGAAATAAGTCCAACAACGATGCAATCCTCCATTAGCATGATCCATGAAATTGATCAGCTAAATTGTCTACAACTAAATGTTGATCTTGACCACACCTAGTGCCGGTCTGTATCCCATCCATACCACATAGGTTAGGACCATTGACAAGTGAGTGTTATACTACGTTGTTCGTGAGGACTCATCATAGAGAATCCATACCACACAGGTTAGGACCACTCCCAAGTGAGTGGTACTCTATGGAATCTACATATGAATGTAGCTATACTCTCCACATAAGAGTATCATATGCAGAGCAGATCTCAACTGCATATGCAATGTCAGTCCTGGCATCTGTGAGGACTCATCATAGAGAATCAATACCACATAGTTTAGGACCACTCCCAAGCGAGTGTTAACTCTATGGAATCTACATATGAATGTAGCTATACTCTCCACATAATAGCATCATCTACAAAGAAGATCTCGACTGCATACACAATGCAGTACTAACGTCCGTGAGGACTCATCATAGAGATTCCATACCACATAGGTTAGGACAACTCCCAAGTGAGTGTTAACTCTATGGAATCTACATATGAATGTAGCTATACTCTCCACATAAGATTATCATCTACAGAGCAGATCTCAACTGCATACAAAATGTCAGTCCTGGCATCCTTCAAGACTTGTCATAGAGAATCCATACCAAATAGGTTAGGACCACTCCCAAGCGAGTGTTAACTCTATGGAATCTACATATGAATGTAGCTATACTCTCCACATTAGAGTATCATATGTAGGGCCATCCTTAGCTAGTAAGGACCACTCTCATGAACGAAGTGTTATACCTGCTATCCTCAAAGAGAGGATACTATCTTGTACAAAAAAATGTCATACCATCATCACTGTCATCCATCATCGATGTCGGTCTCATCATCACTCCCTATTTTCTGGGAGGATCCATATTATCAACCTGATCCCCCTTTATCCGAGGAGGGTTCATAGTGTCAACCTATTCTTCCTTTTTGAGGATAGTCCATATCTTTGACTTGTTCCTCCTTTCTGAATAAATTCCACATATTTGACTCGTTCTTCCTTTCTAAAGAAATTCCATATCACCACTATTCCTCCTTGCGAGGAAATTCTGTAGTATCATCCTCACCGTTCCTCCTTGCGAGGAGCGTCTTCACAAACTACACCAAGATTTTCATGGAATCTTGGTCACCACATCAACAAATTGCTCATCAGTATTCACATACTAGAGTTCTATGTCTCCCTTCGGTACCATATTCCATGGTATTCTTTGTCATGTTTATGCAACTCTGCTTGTCACAAAGAAACACTGTGGTATTCAAATCCATGTCAAATAGTCCTAACATCATTTTTTCGAAGCCATATGGATTCCCAAATAGTGGAGAAAGTTGCCATGTACTCTGCTTCAGTTGTACTGAGAGCAACACTAGACTAAACCATGGAATCATGGTGGATCCCAGACAATAACATCCATCGGAGGTGCTCTTCTTGTCTGCGACACTTCCTGCCCAAGCTAAATCCGTATATCCATATAATCTGTAGTCATGATCTCTACCATAGTAAAGTCCCAAGTTGGTCATACCTTTAAGGTACCTCATCATGCTCTACAACTATTAGGTGAACACATCTAGGGTTAACTAGATACTGACTCAAGGTGTTGACAAAAAAGCATATATGTAACCTTGTGTTCGTCAGATACATCGATGACTCAATAATCTTCTTGTACTGAGTCTAGTAACTATGATGTCTTATCAGACAACAACTTCATGTTGGTATTCATGGGTGTGTCCATGGATTTATAATCCAACATATCAAATCTTCTTTAATATTTCCACAACATACTTTCCCTAGTTCAAAAAGATTCCTTCTGAGCTCTTCCACACTTTTAGCCTGAGGAAATAATGCATCAATCCAAGATATTTCATCTCGAATTCTTTAGGTAGCTTCTTCTTGCAATATGTGATCTGTTTCTCATTTCCAGTTAGAAATATATCATCCACATACCGTAACAATAGTATGTCAGGTTCATCATCCATAACCATAAAGTAAAGGTTAGGATCAACTTTACTCTTCGTAAAGTCCATGCTTGCCAAGAAGCTATCTATTCTTCCATACCAATCTCTAGGAGCTTGCTTCAGTCCATAAAAATCCTTTTTCAACTTACATAGATGAGTCACTCAGTTTTCGACTTGAAATAATTGTGGCTATTCGAAGTAAACCTCTTCCTCAATCAAACCATTAATGAATTCTTGTATTTACATCCATCTGGTGTACATCATGGAAGAAAGTGACATGATAGTTTTGATGGAAGTGTACCTTGATTCCTAGAGCAAGTGTCTCTTCATAATGAATTCCCTCTCTCGTAGAGAATCCTCTAGCCACAAATATTTCCTTACTTCCATCTGGATCATATTTTATCTTTCAAATCTATTTGGAAGAAACCACACTCTTTCTTTTTGGTTTGGGTACTATATCCCAAATATCATTCTGGTATTCTTCCAACATTGCATCTATCATGAGTTCATTTTGTTAGGTCATCAACATATCCTAGTATTCTGCATTCAACCTTGAAGATTCGATGTGAGAAATTTGAACCACGGGAGAATATAGGGGCATTAGTGAAGCTCACAAATCAAATTTGGTGCAAAACTGGCAAAAAACCCTCAATTGAAAGACAAATTACACATAGAATGTGAAATGGAACAAGATAATTTTGGAATGTCTAACAATGAAACTTGTTATTATCATATATATAATACAAAATAGGAGTTTCTTGAGGCTTTGGAATCCAATTGTGAGCATAAAAGTCAAAATTGCCAAAATGGCATCAAACCCCCCTAGGTGGGTCAATCATGTCCCAAATCACCCCAAACAACCATGAATTGCTGAGTGGACATGGATGATGTGTTTTGGGTCAATGATTACACCTTGGAAAGTGTGGGTGTGGAAATATGGGTGGTTTAGAGTCTCAATGCAACATTTAATGCACAAAATCAAGCGAAAATTGTCCAAAATCCCACTCTAGTGCTCCAAGTCAAATTGCATGTCCAAATTTAATGAATGGGAGTGCACCAGAAATTATGGGGGCACACATGTGGCTGGTTTTCTGAGATGGAAATCTCATTTGGGTGTGAAAGACACAATATGACTTGGCATTTGTCCAACTAAGCACCCCTAGTCCACCACATAATGTATTAAATCTTAAAAAACAATAAAATTAACTAAGTAGTGTAATTAGGTGTTAATGAGTGGATTACTATTCTAACACCCTCTCTTAATCCAAAAAATAAGTACAAATCACAAAATGATGGAGGCCTTGGCAACAATGGCTCAAGTCACCTCAAATACATAATTCAGAAATTACAATTTTATTTGTCCATATGAACTGAGGACAAGAAGGAAAAATACATGGGACAAAACCTTCCCTCAAGAATGGACATGGGGATGTACTTGCAATAAATAACAACAAATTACCATCCTTCACTCACCCCAAGCAAGGATCTCAGGTAGGTGAAGGTCTTCTCTGTGAAAGCCTTGGTAAAAATATCAGCAGTTTGCTCGGTGGATGGGCAATATTGTAGTGAGATCACCCTGTCATGCACTAAGCCCTGAATGTAATGCATGGGTATCTGTTGATCCTAGATTTGTTATCATGTTTGACAATTAAATTACTCATTGAAACATATGTTTTATTATCTTTTTGTATATTTTATGTCACGTAGATCGTCATTTAGCCCAAGGTATGTATGAATTTAAGGTTTATATAAAATCCATTTATTATTATTATTTTATGATTTTATTAATTGAAATTGACATTATTAAAACACATTTTATATATTAATTGATTTTTATATTTGTTTGCAGGTTTTATAATATTTTTGGGAAAAATTAACAACAAGCACGCATTCAGCTTGCCATTCACAACACGTCCAGCTCGATGTCCGACTTGTCATCCAGCTCACTGTGTGAAACTTGTTGGTAGTTTTCCAGGTGTTAAAACATGTTACTGCAGACTTTAGTATTGAATCACTCCAGCAAATAGACACTTCATTCGTCCTAGATTTGCGCCTACCATATCCAACTTTTGGTCCATCTCGTTGTTCAGCTTTTCGTCCAGATCGCTAACCATACTACACGCTTTTGAGAATTGATTTCAGGCATTAAAACATGAAACAATTCTACAAATGACCTATATTCCATGCATCTGGGTAATGAAGCTTGCAATCTAGATGATTTTCTAGGTTGCAGCCTCCTTTTTTGACACCTCATCAACAGATCACATGTTGCGCTGATGTATTAGCTCATGTTCTAGAAAACGCACCTCTGTGCGCTCTCCTCTGCTCGCCACCAGTTCACCTGCTATGCTAAGGAAGGATCCATGCACCACATATGAGAACAGTTTTGCAATGGAGAGGGAGCTATGCACCAAATCATGCTGAAAATAACTAGACTCGCTCTGAAGAAGAGAAGATCCTGTGTGTTGGCATGTGATTATTTATACACGTTAATGATCGACTAAATTTAGAGAGCAGTCGAGCACTAAAAGGTCGACTTGCTCATCCCTGTAAACACTATATATAAACACCTTCTTGTGCAGAGTTAGAAGTTGATCATTTTTACTTGTTAGATAGTCGTTTTTGGAGAAAAACATTGTAACTTTGTTCCATCGTTTGAATAAAGACTTGTATGCTTTGTTGTTGACAATTGTGTTTGAGTAGAAGTTAGCCAGGCACCACCCCTGATTGTTGAGATGGCCCCTCATCAACCAGAGGTTTCTTTTCCTTTTTCTTGTTTATTTCTTTTATCTTTTCTATTGTAGTTAGTTTTTTTTCCAGTTAGTTTTATTATTTCATTTGTTTCCTGTAATGCATTTTATTTCCATAATTAAATAACTAGATTGTGCACATAGTTTGCTTTCAAATTTACTTTCATCCTTTTCATTTCTACTTTACTGTTTAGTTTATTTACAAGAAGATAGAATAGATTGATTTTAAAATTCAGTTCTATTTATTTTCTTTCTGTTATAAGTTATAAGTTTATGCAATTTAAATTTCAGTTTGTTTATTAACATGCAATGATTTCCTTATGTCCATGAATTTGTTTAAGTTTATTTCACTGTTAAATTTGCTTAATAAGTAGGTATATTTATTACCTTTATGCATTAGATTTACATCTGCATGAATTCAACTGAAGATTAGATCATTTAGGTTAATTTTTGTCATTTTAACTATGCAGATTGTCATTTGGACAACATGTTTAAACTATCATTTGGCCACCCCTTTCAGACCTACAGTTCAGTCTGTCATTTAGTCCATATTTTTGTTTTGAGTGTTTTTAATGTGTTTTGAGATTTTTTCAGTTTTGTTTCTTTAATGTCTAAAGTATGCTTTGACTGAGATAGTTAGATGATAGTTTTATTTAAGTTAAAGTTAGAGTGTTTTAGGTTATTTATTAAAAGTTATATGATTTCTTTTTCACCTTGAATATATGTTAAGCTATCTTATGTTTTGTTTCTTGAATTTGTTTTTGATTTCTTTACTGATGTATTGTTTTGTGTTTATGCTTTTGTATTGATTTATCCATTTGTATGTAAAATCCAGTATTGTGTTTGTTATCTTTAGCATGTTTTTAGGTTATTCCTTTTTCGTTCTGTGATTACTGAAAGAGACTTGTAGGACAAAATTAAAAGATATTTTTATTAAGTTTTCTACTTGTTTCTTCTTCTTTAATTTTCTTTATTAAGTTTTCTACTTGCTTATTTTATTAAGTTTTATACTTGCTTATTAATTAGGTTTTCCTTGCATCTTAATTTCCAATTTAAAGATTAGTTGTTAATAGCATTTTTTTCAATTTAAATTTATGTCAATCATTTAGTTTAATATTTTGTTCTTGTTTAATTATTTTAATAATTGAATTCTTAGGAGTTTGACTCGGTTTTTCAATTTGAAAGATCTTTCGATCTTTTGTTTGTTAAAATATTTCCATGAAACCATAGGAACCCCTCTACCTTCGAATATATTTTGTGTCAACTCTAAGCCTACCAACCTCGATCGATAATTAAATATTAGGTGAATTAATCTAGATGTTATAACACACCCAACCTTTTTTGGTGCCGTTGTCGGGGAGTTGTTCTGTAAGGTAGAATATATAGAATTCTGTATGAAGCTTAGCAATAGGTTGGTGGTGGGGGAGAGGTAAGACAAGAGGTAAGAGCCTGCGCATCTATTATAATAGGCATCCCCAAATCCAACAGCAGTAGTAGCATAGGTTTTCTTTAGTTTAAAGTTTTTCATGAGCAGAGTTAGAGATCCTCAGGGTAGATTTGTTAAGACCTGAAAAATTATTGAAATCCCTACTAACTACTTTAGGGGACGTAATTCCACAACTACTAACTCACAAGAAAGGTATCGAAAGATGCCTATAGGAAGTAGTTCTACCCTGAAACCTAAGGAATCTCTTAGAAGATCTTATCAGGGAAGCCATAGAAGGAGAAGGAACCTTGGAAGGAGGTCCTAAGGACCTCATTCCTGAGGAAGTTCAAGAGGATCATCCACCAGAAACCTCTAACCCTCCAGTAGTCTTGAATCCAAATAATACAACCTTTTCACTAGTAGGGGATCTGAATTTCATTGACTTTGTTAATCCTTCCCAAGTAAAAGCTCTCTTTGGAAGCTTTGTAGATCTAGTTATATCACAAATTGAAACATCCATGGTAGAACCTACTATCCCTCTAGGATTCAATAAAAACACAGTTTATCAGAGGAATATCTCTCCCGAACAAGAACGTTGGGACACCCCATTATCACCTCAAAGGGAGCCCCCTAGGTATATTTACGTTAAAAACACAACCTATATGGAGAGATGGGAAGAGAACGAAGATCATGATGAAGTTAGAAATGAATAAGGAGAAGGGGAAAATCAAAATGAGGCTACCTTTGGGTTCCCTATTTTGGATACTATACAAGATGTAACTATGAAAAACATCCCTCCTTCCTCCTTACTTACTTTCTATGGAAAAAATAATGAGGACCGAGACAAATTATTGTTCGAGTTCGACATCCTTTGTAGGAGCTATAATTATCTACAAGACTCTCATAAATTAAAACTCTTTCACACTACACTAAAAGATTTTTCCTTGAGATGGTTCATGGGATTAGCTGAATTCACTATCAGGACTTGGGATGATATGAAAACCTCCTTCTTACGAAAATATTAAGAGTATTACAAACCTAAGGAATCTCAACATGATATATTCAAGATACAAAAACTTGAATACGAGAGCCTAGAAGATTATATTGAAAGGTTCGTGTATACATTACATAAATCAAAACATAATGACCTCTGAGAAGATGCAAAACATACACTTTTTCTTAAGGGGATCTTCAAGTACTTGTTAGAAAGTCTTAATATTATGGCAGCTGGTGATATCTCTCACAAAAATTTTGCACAAATTAGTGAGATGTGTAAAATTATTCTAGTAGTAGGGGGAAAGTTGGGAAATTTTTTTGAGAGCCTTAAAGTAGAAATGTAAGAGGAAACATTCCTAGTTCAGGTGGAGTTACAAGAGTAGAGTTACAAAACCCATTGGAGAATTTCAAAACTGATATCTTAGGAGAAATGGGTTCTCAACTAGATGCTTTACAAGCCAAGAAAAGGTAGGATGAAGAACAAGTAGCAAATAGTATTTTTTGTCCAAGATGTAGAACTAGACATCCCCAAAGGGAATGTCCATTAAACAAAATCTCTGTATGTCACATCTGTACAGAAGAACATCCAACAGATAACTGGCCATCCTTTCTTCGGTTGCAAGCCATATATAAGAGTGGGGATGTAGCTAAAAAATCTAGAAGGCCTCCTTGGAAACCTAGAGATCAACCAACATATCAGAGATTTTCACCATAACCTCCACTCTATTATCCTCCATATCAACCACCTCAACAATGGAACAATTCAAGTTGGTAGAATTTTCCACCCTAGTACCCTCCTCCTCAATTTCCACAACAACAATATTGGTCACAAAGATGGAGAGGACAACCATATCCTTAGTCACAACTTGTCCCTCCACCTAATCATCCTTATCTTTAGCATCAGACAAATTTCTAGCAAATTTCTCTTGGATTTATACCTCCAATTCCTTTTATCACACAACAACCTCATCATTTCTAGAACATAAATCCTCCTCGACCGGCATTATTACTTGTGCAACTGATACCTAACCATAATAATAAAACAACTCAAGCTCTTAACAACATTGAGTTGCAAACTCTTCCATCATATCTTATTTCAACTGTACATCTACATGAAATTCAATTACGATCAGGAAGAGTTGTGAATGATAAACCCAAGTCACTAGTCATCATTCATGAATCGAACGAAGAAGAAGAGGATTCAAATGAACCTGTGAATGATGCTATTTTGGAGGATGTGAACATTCCAAAGATTCAAGTACACACCCATCCTCCGCAAGAAACTATTTAGGAGCAAAGAGTTCCTCCATTTCCAGAAAGACTAGTAATAGAAAAACCCGTAGTTCATCCGGAGTACAACATTTTGAATGAATTAAAGAGTATCTGTATTAAAATCCCTCTATTACAAGCTATCAAAGACATACCAATCTAAAGTAAGGTAATAAAGGAGCTATGTATTAAATTCTTAGGGAAGAAGCAAAAGGACCCTCTCACAATTCATGTTATAGGAGAGATGTATGAATGTATGACAGATCAGTCCCAGATTGCAAAATATACAAAACTAGGAGCCCCAGTAGTGACTGTAATTATAAACAACACCGCCATAGAAAATACATTGATTGATTTTACAATTCTCTATTAACATGATTACCACCATATTTTTAGAAGTTTTATAGTTAAGACAATTCCTCTGAACTACTCCTTCCATCCTAGAACTGGCAGACCATATTACAGTAAAACTCGTTGGAGTCTTGGATGACATTGTCATATCGGTAGCCTCATGGGAATACCTTGTCAAATTTATGGTCATAGAATAAAAGTATTCTTCTAAATGGAACCCTATTATCTTTGGAAGACCATGGTTAACTACCACAAATGCTTTTATAGGATGCAGGGATGGAGAGATGACTATTTCCAATGGACTTCCTACACAGAGACTTATTTTATACCCCCCAGCACAAATAATAACTAAAAATTCATGGTGGTTAAATTGTTCTTTTGGGGATGAAGAATTTGATGACCTCTCCTTTCCTAGTTATTTCTCCTTGGAAATTCAAGAGAAGACCACTGGGAATGTATTAAACCAGTTTGTTTCTTCAACAACCTGTACAGATTTCCCTCAGTCTTTTGCTCAATTTGATCAGATTTTGGGAGATGCGTTTCAAGAGAATATGGATATCTCAATGTTTACAGAGACACCTTGTGTATTCATGATTTAAGAGCATACAAGACCCTATACCATACCTTGCAAGGTTGGCCCTGAAAAATTTCTGCATATAAACATAGGGTTAAGTGAAAACCAACAAGCACAACTGCTTAAAGTCCTTAAAAAACAAGCTGGAGCATGAGAATAAACCGATATGAAGGGTATACACACTAACACTTGTATTCATCATATTTATATGGATCCAAATATTTCACCTGTAAGGCAGCCACAGAGGAGGATGAATCCTGCTCTAAAGGATATCGTAAAATAATAATTACAAAAAATCCTCACCGCTGGTTTCATCTATCCTATTTCCAATAGCAAATGGGTATCTCCTTTAGTAGCATTCCCAAAGAAATTCATAGGGAAATGGTGCATTTGTGTTGATTTTAGGGAGCTAAACAAAGCTACACTTAAAGACTACTTTCCTTTACCTTTTATTGCTCAAGTGTTAGATACCCTATCAGGTAAAAAATATTTTTCCTTTCTTCACAGATATAGTGGTTATAACCAGATTTTAATAGCACCCGAAGATCAAGACAAGACCACTTTTACATGCCCTTGGGGAACATATGCTTATCGAGTCTTTCCATTTGGACTATGTAATGCACCTGCCACTTTTCAGCGAGCAGTCTTAGGAATATTTTTTGATCTTATACATGAGTGTGTGGAGGTGTACATGAATGATTTTATGACCTATGGTAATACTTTTCAAGAAGCCCTTGACAACCTCAAGAAAGTCTTGATCCAATGTCGAGAAATGAATTTATCTCTTAGACATGAAAAATGTAAAAAGTTACTGACATAAGGTATAGTTTTAGGACACCATGTTTCCTCCCAAGGAATTAAGGTAGATCCTACTAAGATCAAAGTCATTGTTGGCCTTCCCCCTCCGAAAATGCAAGAAGAGGTTAGAATATTTCTTGGTCATGCCAGCTATTACCGTTACTTTATTGAAAATTTCATTAAAATAGCTGCACTAAAAGCTAAACTATCGGTGGCACCAATACTCAGGGGTCTCGATTAGTTCCTTCCTTTTCATATATCCACCGATGCCTTTGGTATGGCCATAGGAGGAGTCCTCAGCCAAAAAGAGGGATAAGCACCTTATGCCATTTATTTTATTAGTAAGAATTTGACTCTTGCCAAATTAAATTATCCTGTTACTGAAAAAGAATTCTTGGCAGTAGTTTATTCTATTAATAAGTTTCATAATTACATTATAGGTTATGAATTTTTTTTGCATATCGATCACTCTGCCATTAGATTTCTAATGAGTAAACCAATTACTAATGGTAGAGTGACTCGATGGCTTCTTTTATTGCAATAATTTAACATTACCATTCTTGACCAACCTGGTAAAGAAAATATAGTAGAAGATTTCCTTTCCAGTATTCAACATGAAGATGATACTAAACTAGTTGACTACACTTAACCTAATGAACATCCATTTGCTGTATCTGTTCAAACCCCTTGGTTCACAGATATTGCCAATTATTTAGAAAATGTGAAAATACCAAACCATTTGTCCCCACATGAGAAGCATCATATTATAGTTCAGAGTTCCAATTATTCCTAGGATGATAACGATCTCTTCCACACTGGTCCAGATCTTATTATTCGACGATGCGTGCGGGAGGATGAAATTCCAGACATCCTCCATGCATGCCATGACGGACCATGTGGAGGACATTTTTCTGATAAGAGGACGACATACAAAGCATTACATTCTGGTTATTATTAGCCGAGCATTTTTCAGGATGTTGCCAAATATGTTAAAGGATGAGATAGTTTCCAAAGAATGGGTAGACCTATGTCATTTGATCAAATTCCCCTACAACCCCAAGTTATGATTGAACCCTTTGAGAAATGGGCTCTTGATTTTGGAGGACCAATTTCTCCCATGTCTCGAAAAAAGAAATATATCCTAGTTTGCACAGACTATGTCACCAAATGGGTAGAAGCTAAAGATTTGTTTAGAGTCATAGAGAAATCAATGGTAGAATTCATATATCAAGAAATATTCACCTAGTTTGGTGTACCTAGAGAAATTGTCATTGATCAAGGTACTCAATTTACTTCTAAATTAATGAAAGAACTTACAACAAAATATGACATCCGGCATTGTAAATCTTCACTTTATTACCCTCAGGCTAATGGTCAGGTAGAATCAACTAATAAAGTATTATAAGCCATTTTAACCAAAAACATTCACTTTCATGATAAGGATTGGGAAGATAGACTCCCATAGGATTTATGGGCCTAAAGGATAACATGGAAAAATACTACCAGACATACCCCCTATGAGTTAGTGTATGGAAAACAAGTCCTTTTACCTATTGAATTTCAAGTTAAAACCTTTCGTATGGCAGCACAATTAGGCATGAATTTGGATGAATCACAAAAACAACGAATATTGCAGATTAAGGAGTTAGATGAGATCACACAAGATGCTCTCCAAAGAACCATGCTAATACAGAATCAATGAAATACATGGTATGATAAATTTATTAAAAAAATAATTTAATACTGGAGATTGGGCACTACTATTCAACTCATGATTTAAAAATTTCAAAGGAAAGTTAACTACCCGTTGGATGGGCCCAGATGAAGTAGTTACAACTTTTGACAACGGGTAAGGAAAAATTAAAACAATTGATGGCTCACAAATTTCCTTTGTAGTAAATGGACGTAGACTCAGACTTTATCATCAACCGACATCTAAATAGGATTTTATACAAATTTTTTTGCAGTAGAATGAAATGGAATTAGTCGAAGGGGAAGCTATTCCTCCTCCTCCTGATCCTTCAAAAGTATTTTGGGTTATTATCACTTGTATATATGTAAATATGTGTGTTATTTGAATAAATAAGAGTCATTTCCAATAGATTGTTTACAAGGGTCTCTTTTTCTTTTTAATATGTATGCCTTTATCAATAAATTGAATCATCTAACAAGTGGTTTTGCAGTTTGATTACAAGTATTCTATCTCTATAAGCAGCTCATGGAGTATTACTTGGAAAAGGGAGGTATGTTAAAACACTCATCAGGTATCTTAACCTTTCTTGGGGGTACTCTTGAAATTTGCAGCCTATAGTGAAAATTAAAAGTTTACAATCCTCTATATATCATAGTTAACCAGCTCTTCTATGATTCATATGGTTTTTGGTATTTTGACTCAGACATGGATATTTCTGATTTGTTTTTTTTGAATAGTTGCTTGACAGACCTACTTTCATTATCATATTTTTCACATTCTCATCTTACACCTATGGATTACTAGTTCATCTTATGCTTATTATCAAAAATTGTCTCTCATATATTTTGGTGATAATTTGAGATTAAGTGAAATTTTTGTCTGTGGGGAACATTTATTTTTATGAAGAAGAAGGACTGTAAGGTTAAAGAACAACTTTAAGTTATTCTCTTTTGACATGATCTATGGTTATGGCCATTATGAAGTTACTTATAAGTTTATTTTACAAAAAAAGAAATATTGAATTATGTGTTTAGCAGGACTTAACATGCTCTAGTACTGATTGGATTCCATATATTTAATATCATTATACAAGGAAAAACCTACTGGGGTATTGAACAGGTTTGCTGGCAGTGAGTCAATGCTAAGTAAAAACTCAAAACAAGAAAAGCTCGATAAATGCAAGTAAACCCATCAGGGTACTGAACAGGCTCGCTGGTAGCGAGACTATGCTTGCATGGTACCAAGGTCAACCCATTGAGGTACTGAACATGCCTGCTAGAAACGGGGCAATACCTGGTAAAAAATATCTGGTTAATGCACTACTATGCACATAGTTCATGAAACAATGATAATATAAATATTTTTTTAGAATTTATGAATAAACATGTCACGACCAATTGTTTAACATGTCGTTTGAGAATGGCTGTAAGTTGGGTTTGACCCTAGCCATATAATTCAACATATACCCAGGATGTCATTATCCTAGAAATGGGTCCCATAGATTGTAAATCTCACATACTTCGGGTTAAACTTAAATATTTTGTGATGAAAGGATATCTTTAAAATTGAGGCATAGATGACTAGTTTTTCCTGTGGCATTCTTTTGGTTAAATTATTATCATTCAAGCGGTCTTTCTAAGCGTTGTTATATTTTTCATGAATATACATATCTGAATCATTTCCATTTACTAGTTAGTTTTTTTTTCTTACAAAATAATAAACAACATTATAGAAATTTTTAATTTTATTTTTTTGGAACAATCAATTCTTCTCTCTTCTATAAGCAGTGGAACTTGATTATAGCATGAAGCATATTTTTACAGCATAATCAATATGAAGAATCGAATGAAGGTCCAAATGAAATACTAGATGACGATCTGAATAAAACATTGTAATATTATAGCATTTATAATTAAAATTTTCTAACCAATTTTTTTTTTTTGGAAAATAATTGTATTTACCTTCATGTGGATGCCTAGAAATTATTCTTATCATTTCATTATTGACAACCTTATCCTCTTACCCAATCATGCATGTAAATTATTAAATGATCAATTTTCTTGATTATAAATGCGATTTATACTTTTCATGTCATATGTTCAACCTGTCTTTGGACATGGTTGAATTAATTTTAAATCTTATGAATTTTCTTACTTATGTATAAGCCCATTGCTGTCTCACGTCTTAAAATTCCCTATGAGAGTGTGATCTGTTATCTTCTTTTTGCTCAGTGGGACCTGACATTTCTCCGATTTGGGGGAATGTTGATCCTAGATTTGTTATCATTTTTGAAAATTAAATTACTCATTTAAACATATGTTTTATTATATTTTTGTATATTTTATGTCATGTAGATCATCATTTAGCCCAAGGTATGTATGAATTTAAGGTTTATATAAAATCCATTGATTATTATTATTTTATGATTTTATTAATTAAAATTGACATTATTAAAGAACATTTGATATATTAATTGATTTGTATATTTGTTTTTCAGGTTTTATAATATTTTTGGGACAAATTAACAACGAGTACACATTCATCTTGCCATGCACACAACACATCCATCTTGATGTCCAGCTTGTCATCCAGCTTGTTGTACGAAACTCGTTGGTAGTTTTCCAGGTGTTAAAACGTGTTACTGCAGACTTTAGTCTTGAAGCTCACCAGCAAATAGACACTTTGTTCATCCCAGATCTACGCCTACCATATCTAGCTCTCGGTCCAGCTCGCTGCTCATTGTTCATCTTTTCGTCCATATCGCTAACTAGACTACGCACTATTGAAAATTGATTTCAGGCATTAAAACATGAAACAATTCTACAAACGACTTTTTGTCCACCCGTCTGGGTAATGAATCCTACGTTCTAGATGATTCACGAGGATGCAACATCCTTTGTCGAACCCTCACCAATAGACCATGCTTTGGGCTGATGTATTAACTCACGTTATAGAAAATGCGCCTCTGTGTGCTCTCCTTTGCTCACCATTAGTTCACTTGCTGCGCTAAGGAAGGAGCCGTGCGCCACATCTGAGAAAATTTTTGCAATGTAGAAGGATCTGCGTGCCACATCACACTGAAAAGAACCAGAGTCATGCTGAAGAAGGGAAGGTCCTGTGTGTTGGCCTGTGATTAGTTATATGCTTTAATGATCGACTAAATTTAGACAGCAGTTGACCACTAAAGGGTTGACTTGCTCATCCCTGTAAACACTGTATATAAACACCTTCTCATGCAGAGTTAGGAGTTGATCATTTTTACTTGTTAGACAGTCGTTTTTGGAGAAGAACATTGTAACTATGTTCCATCGTTTGAATAAAGAGCTGTATCATTTGATGTTGACAATTGCGTTTGAGTAGAAGTTATCTAGGCACCACCACTGATTGCTGAGAGGGACCATCATCAACCAATTATTTCTTTTCCTTTGTCTTGTTTATTTCTTTTATATTTTCTGTTGTAGTTAGTTTTGTTTCTAGTTAATTTTATTATTTCATTTGTTTCATGTAATGCATTTTATTTCTAGAATTGAATAACTAGATTGCACACATAGTTTGCTTTCAAATTTACTTTCAGCCTTTTAATTTCCAGTTTACTATTTAGTTTATTTACAAGCAGATAGAATAGATTGCTTTTAAAATTCAGTTTGTTTATTTCCTTTCTGTTATAAGTTATAAGTTTATGCAGTTTAAATTTAAGTTTGTTTATTAACATGCAATGATTTCCTTATGTCCATGAATTTGTTTAAGTTTATTTCACTATTAAATTTTCTTAGTAAGTAGGTTTATTTATTACCTTTATGCATTACATTTACATTTGCACGAATTCAACTGAAGATTAGATCGTTTAGGTTAATTTTTGTCATTTTAACTATGCAGACTATCATTCAGACATCCTATTTAAATTGTCATTCGGCCACCCCTTTCAGACCTACAGTTCAGTCTATCATTTAGTCCATAGTTTTCTTTTTAGTGTTTTTAATGTGTTTTGAGATTGTTTTCAGTTCTGTTTCTTTAATGTCTAAAGTATGCTTTGACTGAGATAGTTAGATGATAGTTTTATTTAAGTTAAAGTTAGAGTGTTTTAGGTTATTTATTAAAAGTTATCTTATTTCTTTTTCACCTTGAATATGTGTTAAGATATCATATGTTCTGTTTCTTGAATTTGTTTATGATTTCTTTACTGATGTATTGTTTTGTGTTTATGCTTTTGTATTGTTTATAATTTTTAGGTTATTCCTTTTTCATTGTGTGATTATTGAAAGAGATTTGTAGGACATAATTCAAAGATATTTTTATTAAGTTTTCTACTTGTTTCTTCTTCTTTAATTTTCTTTATTAAGTTTTCTACTTGCTTATTTGATTAATTTTTCTACTTGCTTATTAATTAGGTTTTCCTTGCATCTTAGTTTCCAACTTAAAGATTAGTTGTTAATAGTACCTTTTTTAGTTTAAAGTTATTTGCTTATAAAATAAATTGTCAATCATTTAGTTTAATATTTTGTTTCGGTTGAATTATTTTAATAGTTGAATTCTTAGGAGTTTGACTCAGTTTTTCATTTTGAAAGATGTTTCGATCTTTTGTTTGTTAAAATATTTCCACGACGCCATAGGAACCTCTCTACTTTCGCATATATTTTGTGTCATCTCTAAGCCTATCAACCCCGGTCGATAATTAAATATTAGGTGAATTAATCTAGATGTTATAACACACTCAACATTTTTTGGCACCGATGTTGGGGAGTTTTTCTATAAGGCAGAATAGATAGAATTCCGTATGAAGCTTAGCAATAGGTTGGTGGTGGGGGAGCAGTAAGACGAGAGGTAAGAACCTGCGCATCTGTTGTAACAAGTGCCCCCAAATCCAACAACAGTAGTAGCATGGGTTTTCTTTAGTTTAAATTTTTTCATGAGCATATTTAGATATCCTCAGGGTAGATTTGTTAAGACCAGAAAAATTGTTGAAATCCACACTAACTATTGTAGAGGACGTAATTCCCCAACTACTAACTCACTAGAAAAGTATCGAAATACGTCGATAGGAAGTAGTTCTACCCTAAAACCTAAGGAGACTCTCTTAGAATATCTTACTAGCACTACTACATTTCGATCCAAAATCCGACGGCGCATGGATTTCTCTTTTTAAACTTACCAAAAATCACAAGGATACATTTTTTTTGTAAATGTGGCCACAAGCGTCGCTTGAGCGACGACTATTCTCATAACCGTCGGTTAAGCAACAGCACGTTATGGCCAAGTGATATGAAAAATCCATAGAAATATCGAGGTAGAAAACAAGAAAACATCAATGAACAAGCTGCCGCCCTTGGTGGACACTGGACAAGTCAGCTTCCAGGAAGAAGAGAAACGAAAGGGAAAAATGGTAGGTGGCAATGTTAACCATAAAGTTCGAAAGGGTTTGTTCAAAAGTTGTTGGATAATTGGTATAGGAAAGGAGTTGAGCATTATTTCGAGGTCGGTGGCCATGGAAGCGGTATGATGAATAGGGATTAGCAATCGAAGGCTTGTTTCAGAGAAGGGTTCCTCTACATAGGTGAGAAAATTGCTGGTTTAACACAGGTTTGCAACAAATGTTATTTGTTTGTGCTCTCAGAATTGATTGACCTGCGTAATATGTTTATATTTTGGATCCCCAAGTTTAGAGAGCAGAACTAAATGGCAGTGAGGGTTTCCCAAATCTAGATAGGGCTTTTGTTTCCTGCAGAAGGTTTGACTTCTATGATAGTCAGGCATGCTTGATATTTGATCGTGGGTCAATAATTTTTTATAGGCTTTTGGCCTGTAGAGCACTGTAATAAGATAACAACTGTGTTTGATTGATATATTATTGTTAGGTATTCTTATTCTAAATAATTCCATAGTTAATGACAGGCATATACTATAGAGATAGGGGATTCTTCAAGATCATAGGCCTTGTATTAAGCAGGAAATTTACAGTCCTGGCAATTTTTCTTTCAATAAGTTGATCATGGAGAGTGCCCAAAATGGAGGAAGTGATCAAAGCAAGAAAGAGGATTACAGATCTTTCTCTGGCATATCCCTCAGTTCAAACAAATAGACAATTGGGTCTTCTCAAAGAGGACTCTTAGAAAACAGTGAAGGGTTAGAAGGTGCAGAGAAGAAGCCTAAGAGATCAATTTTTAAGTACTGCATTAAACCTCCCAGAAGACCAGGCCTTCGGAAGCCAGGCGCGTCGATTATTCTTATTTCACCTTCTACAACATTTCAAAGAATAACTAATGAAAGAGATGGGATATCATGATCTACGCCGACTCCTCAGCCGGTGGAGCCTATCCATGGCTTAAGGGATGGCTTTAAAGTGCCTTTTGTTGGGGAAATTAGGTGGGTGTTTTTGAAGGAGGCAGTGAAGGCACACCTAAAGAGCAAGTATATTCATGAGTTTCAGCTACCATAGGAACCTGTTTCTGCATTCTTTCAACTACCATAGAACCTTATTTTCAATCATAGTCAGCCATATGCAGTTCTTTATTATTGAATATAATGTTTAGTCTGTTCTAACTTTTACCTGTCTTCATGTTTCTACTAAGAAACTCTAGTAATATTTTTTTTACCAAGAATTCCCCTTGAGAATAGTTTCATGAATACAAATATGATTTAATAATAATATATGTTTGTATGTTTCGATTCACTGTATTTGTTGCACATTGCTTGCAGAGAAATGAGGAACAATTAAATGAATTCCAAACTTCTAAGAAAGATGCTAATGAAGACTACTGGAGGGACCAGCTGCTTGTTAATTCCCTTGTATCCTCAGCTGTTGCCAAAGGATTATGCAAGGCCACAGAGCAAGAAAAGGAAGAAGCAATAGCCAGAATGTATTCGAATCTTGAAGCTGTCATTAAGGCAATGGGATCAAAGTTGCATACAAGGTGGGTAAAGTCTGATTGCATCAGGCATATTCTTTTATTTATAAGTGTGATAAGATTTTCCGACCTAGCCAAAATAAAGATTTGGATTTCAATTCCTGTCAGAAAAAAGTGATTAACAACTTTTACTGTTTACATTAGAAGAAATGGGATTGTTATTTAGGTGCTATTGATCATTCTTCCTGACCTAATATTTTATGGTCTTATCACTACCAAACTCATACTACGTAACACCCTAGTGCCTCTGGCACATGTAGCAGGTTGCATCAATCTCCGGGGGACCTTCATCTTATCATACTTTTTCATTTTTGTCTATGCGAGGCTAGAGGCATCCGAGAAGAAAGCTCAATTATTGAATGCAGAGGTTCAGTCCCTGAGGCAAGAGAAAAACAATATCAAGAGCAATCTTGAGAAGGAAGAGATTGAGGTGAGATGACAACAATGATGGCAATGTTTGAACTTTGAGATGAATTCTTTTAGAGATGAAACTCTTTGAAATTTTTTTTAAAACAATAGGACTGATCTGATGCAATAATGATTTCTGCAAATATTTTAAGTGTTGACAATTTGAAAATCTTCACTTTCTGCACATATTTTACATGTCAATAATTTGAAAACTTCACTTTCTGTACATATTTTAAATGGCAACAATTTCAAAACCTTCTCTTTCTGACACTCATTACTAGTTAGTTAACATCTTTTAAGGCATGTCAGGTGCAATTACTAGACGAAGAGAATAAGGAGCTCAAACTACTTCTACGTGGGAAATATTAGGGGTCAGATGGCTGTGTTATATCTCCTCTTCAAACAAAAGTAAGTAAAGCAGTACCATTTTCGGCCATATTTAGTATGATCCAATTTGAGAACTACGAATATGGTTTTCTATAATTCAAAAGTTTGAAGCTTTCAATTCCTTCTGAAAAGGTTTTTTTACCATTTCACTAGAGAATTTAATTTGAAATCAACAGTTTATTCAGAAGAGTTATGAGTCATGAATCTTTAAAATGAAAGCGACAATGATTGTACACTGTCAAATAGCATCATTACATAGAGTGTTTCAATTTTATGGGTTACAAGCCTTGCTGTCAGTGCTTAGCTATAGACAGACCAACAAAACACACAATTTACTATAATATTTTTCATTTTCCTTATTTGCTAAAATGCTCTTTATGTTCGCCAAATTTTATAAAAGCCTCTATAGAACATTCATACTTGTGGACCATTTTCCTTGGGGCATATGATTGATCAACTGTATTCATAGCTTGCCAATGAACTTATCATCTCAATGCGTTGTGATGCAATGTTAATCATTTGATCCAAAAAGTCATCTCTGCTATCATCAAATGCTACAAATTATATTATAGGCAGTGAGAAGAAACATTTGAAACCTCAATCACATCAACAGAGTCCTCAAAGCTTTTGTTACATATCTCTTAAAGGGAAGAAACACTTCTTTCCTATGTATGACTAAAGAGATCAATTAGCTTGCTCAAATTACTGTTTATCAACCGAAGCTTGTTCAGAAAGTAAATTATAGTCTTGCTATTATTAAATTCAACATGAGATGTCATTCTTAGGAACCAAACCCTTCTCCAGCATCTTATTGATGAGTAATTCTCTTCAAAGTTCTTATTTTCTTTGCAAAGCTCTCTGATTAAGGTCGTATATGTTTTAACATTTGGTTCAAAACCATTTTCCTCCATTGCTTTTAGTTGCTTAAGGCATATTTCAGTTTCTCCATCCTCAAGAAGACCATCAATTAGCATTGTCCACGTCCCTTCATCAGGACTATAACGACTTTGTAATACATTCCCAAACAACCTTTCCACTTCTTACGCCTTGCCTTCTTTGCAGAGTCCATGAATCATAGAATTGTACAAAGACAGGCTTGGTTCATAACCATTTTCAACCATTCTATCCAAAAGCTCCATAGAATAGATGCAGTTTCCCTTTTTACAGTGCACATTAATTAGAGATGTATAAATTGCTTCATGAGGACAGAGGCCTCTGTCTTGCATATTTTTTATCAACTGATCTGCCTCTAGGAGTCTGCCACCCTTACATAATCCTGCAATTATGTTTTAACATTTGGTTCAAAACCATTTTCCTCCATTTCTTTTAGTTGCTTAAGGCATCTTTCAGTTTATCCATCCTCAAGAAGACCATCAATTAGCATTGTCCATGTCCCTTCATCAGGACTATAACCACTTTGTAATACATTCCCAAACAACCTTTCTGCTTCTTGTGCCTTTCCTTCTTTGCAGAGTCCATGAATCACAGAATTGTACAAAGACAGGATTGGTTCATAACCTTTTTCAACCATTCTATCCAAAAGCTCCAGAGAATAGATGCAATTTCCCTTTTTACAGTGCACATTAATTAGAGATGTATAAATTGCTTCATGAGGACAGAGGCCTTTGTCTTGCATATTTTTTATCAGCTGATCTACCTCTAGGAGTCTGCCACCCTTACATAATCCTACAATTAAGGCACTATAAGTATCTACAGTAGGCTGACAATACTTCTCCATCATTTTGTCAAGAATCTTGAATGCAAGATCAATGTTTATTTCGTGTGGCATTCCATCCAAGGACTGAATTTCTTCTAAGCTACCATGATCTGAACTGCCTATTGCATCCTCATCAGGAATCACGTGTCCTTTTTGTATTTTGTTTTCTTGAACTATACCACTCATAAGCACGCAATAAGTTCGATAATTAGGCTGGCATCCCTCATCAAACATCTTACTTAATAGATCAAAAGCATGATCCATCCTGCCTAATTTGATGTTGCCATCAATTAATGATGTGTAAGTATTCGAGATGCAAAGAGAATTACAAGAAATGGCGGCCAAAGCTGAAGAATCTGTCTTCATCCCAGGAAGCCAGTAGTTACTACAATATACTTATCTTCCATTTATATATTTTTGCATTTGACTGCAAGTTCAGTAGTACTTCGACTTCTGTGTTTGTGTTTTGTTTTTAATGTACTTTGTGACCTTTAGGCTAGTGCCATAATCTGTATTTTCCTTTAGAATATCATTAATATCATACCTTGATGCAATGCAGAAAGCATACTGCTAAGTTTTGTAGCCATGGAAAAAGTACAGATTCCACGACTGTCACAGAAATTTATGTTTTAAACATTCTCATTATGGACACTTTTTTAATATTATGTTCCGTATAGAACTGAAATAGTGCATACCGATTCAACATTTGTATCTTTAATGTCCGATATATCCTATCTAATCTGAAAACAAATGGATGGTGTTTCATTGACCTTCTAGGTAGAATTCAATTGTCAATGTAGGCACCTCATTGTGCTTGCCTTATTTTCGGAGAAATGACATAAACACCTCACAAAGTCAAGGTGATACATGCTAGATGATTAATTTCATTTGCTTCTTCATGGATTCATTGCAAGTTCAATGATGAAAATCACTGGAGGTATTAAGCTTGAGGAAGAACTGATAGATAAGAAGCCAACAAATCTATGGAGATCAATATTATCTGGCCTTGACATTCTTCCAGAAAACTTTATGATTCATGGTCATATGCCCCATCAATTCTCTCAACCCAATTTAGTAGTTTGACCAGGCTGTATCTTGCAGAAGAATTTTGGCAACATGAGAAGCCCATTGTATAACATTTAGTAGATTTTCATTTACATCTTAGATTCATTATAATTTGTGACATATGCCACTGCTTCGTCACAGTTTAATCCATAATGGGGACCTTATCCACCAATCCTTATAGAACCTTATACACTTGAGCCATTTCTAAGCTCCCTTCTCATGATATTGTTTAAAAAAATCTTCCTATTTCTTCCGGTCAAACCCTCATATTAGTCAAATACTCTTTTACCTGCTACACTCTTTCCCCTTATGCAACATGCAGGGGTTATGCCAGATGACATTACATTCATGGCTCTTTTATCTGCATGCAACCATGCAAGCTTGGTGGGTGAAGGATGGCAATACTTTGATTGTATGAGACAGGATTATCACATCACTCCCAGCGTGGAGCACTATGCATGCATGGTTGATATTCTCGGACGTGCAAGCCATCTGGATGAGGCTTGGAACTTTATAAAAAATATTCCATTAAATCCTAACGCTATTATCTGGCGAGCACTACTTGGTGCTTGTAAAAATCATCACAATATAGAGTTAGGTTTGCAAGTAGCTGAACGTCTTGTGGAGTGAGAGCCTACATATGCTGGAAATTATGTGCTGCTGTCGAACATATATGCTTGCCAGCACACCCATCCGAATCACCAAGAACCTTCGTGTGTGTGGTGATTGCCATAAGGCCACCAAGTTCATCTCAAATGTTGTTGGGCGAGAAATCATTGTTAGGGATTCCAATCGTTTCCATCGTTTCTTGGATGGACAGTGTTCTTGTGGGAATTATTGGTGAAGCTAATGGTTGCAAATTACTAGCACGAGCTGATAAGGAAATTGCATTGTACATTTTTGAATTGGACTTCTGACATGATCGAATACCAGGTACTCATTGATTTCTGGGAAGCTTACTAGTTAGTAACCAACACAAGATGAACTAATGGTATCATACTTCATTTGGCCCTTACAAGTTGTGATGTGCACTTAGACCAAGAAAATCAGTGCATATATTAGCTAGATCATGGGGTATACTTGTTCTGATAAGATATGACAGTCATTGAACATCCTCTGTAATGTATTGGGTTTTTTGTTCAAAGTACAATGAGAATTTTCCTGTCCATTTCTTTCTGTATTTCTTGTGGTAATTGGTATTCATTTATTCACAAATGCATCAATCACAATAGCTCTTCAGCTTTTGATGGATAGAATTTGCTTTTCTAGTATCAAACATACATCAGAACTGCGATTAGTTACGAATATAGTGCATTAGATTCTAGAAAGAGGATAACTTTGATCTGAATGCAGAATCTATTCTCTTTCCTGAGACACAGTACGATCAGAGTAAATATTTAATGCTATTTGTGGAAATTGATTCTTGTCTAGAGCAGGTTTGAAGCAACCAATGCTCGTATTCATAATAATCTAGGCTTCAATAATACAATGCAATGGGAGGATTCTTAGTCCAACTTGAAAAGTATGTCATGTGGCAAATACATGAACAGTCTTACAAGCTGATATATCTCTTCCGGCTTGTTACATATACATGGGATTTATTGACAAGTGAATCCATTTGGCCATCTCAATGTAAAATAACTCAACATATACAGGTACCTGCTTTCATCCCTTCAAACCTAATCCTGAAATATTGAGGATCAAATTTTTATTTTACATTCTATAAAGAAGCAAATATAACACATAATGTTAACATCTCCTGTTTCAGAATAAATTTCTAACTAACAGAGGTGTCGATATATGCACATTTAAAGGAGTTCCCTAGTTAGAACTTCTCTAGCATAGAACTAAGTTACTTTGTCTTATCATACAACATCAATGTCTATATGCGCAGGAGTAATTTGATGTTACATATGGATATAAAATTATAAATTGATTATTATCTGAACTGAGTTTGAAGCAAATCAAATTTGTCTGATGTAATTATCAAACCAGATTTTAATGACAGATTTCTTTGAAAGGATACACTGTGTAATGCAAACAGTACATGTAATAGAATCTAAATCAACTGTTTTACGGGCCTAGATATTTTGTGGAACACAGACTACAATTCATTCAAACACACCAGATTTAAGGGGCATTTGGCACTAGCTTCAGCCACTTTGTTTAGGAAGTTAAAGTTAACATAAATTACTTTATAATTTTGTTTCCCTTACCGTAGAAAACTCTATACTCAGTACTGTTCAGTATGATAAATCGAAGTTATTTTCTGAAACTTACTAAAGTTACCTCATGGGGTACTTTAAGAAAACATGTAGTAGATGTTGAAACTGAAAACACATTTCTTAAAGAACTTGGGATATTGACATATAGTGAAAATTTAAAGAAAATTTAGCCAATGGGAAAAATGCTTAATGAAAAGCTTAAATTGGCAATTTTTATTATTCAAGGTTTATATCTTTCCTTAATTGGCCAACTCAAAATAAAAACATAATGTTGTAACCTACTTTGACTTGTCATAACCTGCTTGGAGCAGCAAATTTAGTGAAAACAGTGCATCATCTTTGCATTCTTTTCCATCAAGAACAAAAAGCATAGCTTTTCGCAGTGCCCCAACATGCATGCTCAAAAGGGATGTCAATATTTTCAGCAAAATGCTTGATTGCCCATCCTTCAATACACAAAAAACTAATTGCTCACAAAGTGTGAGTAATGAAGTATCTTTAGATGTCTGCTCTATCCAAAATGTGTCCTCTCTTGAAACTGGGATCTTTCTCAGAGACACTTTCCATAGACCTTCCTGGAGCAATGATAAAATTAAAGACAGCCATGCACTATGCCTTAAGAATAACCAACCCCTTTCCTTCACACTATGCTCTTTGTATAATGTTTGAAGCTGAGAGAGTATATCTGGAATGATATTTTCCAGCTGTGATAGCTCCCCTGTATGGCCAAAATGAACATTATGGTGCAGAATTCTGCTAAAACTTATGAAGTATTCAATTTCAAGCAAAGCACCAGCTTCCTTAACATCAATATCTGATAGAGTGATCCATCCAAGTACAAAACAATATCTTTCAAGTATAAGCTCATGACTAATATGGTGGACATTATTTAATAACATAGTGGATCTTTTGTAATGATTAGGCCAACTTACATTAATTAGAATCTTAATTTAATGACTAATATGGGGGGACTTATTTAGTAGCATAGTGGGTCTTTCTAAATGATTAGGCCACCTTACATTAATCAGTCACCATACATGTACCAACCTTACCACTAATGGACCCTTAGGCCTTTATTACATTACTAGGGAGGGTCATAAGTTATGATACCTTCCATAAGATTGGGTAGATGCTCTAAATTGTTTACTAAGTTGCCAGTCCCACTACTGCTGTTTCTGGTGATTGGACACCACATCATGTTCAAATGAGTTAAACGTTTCCATTTTTTGATTAAAAAATAGAGTGGATGGTTTTTGTGAGTGTTATTTTACTATGGAATATTTCTACTTGCTAAAACATGGATTGATATATCATTGTATTATTCTTTTGAATTTACAAGGTTCTTAGCAATGCTTATTCTGCTATAATTTGCAATATCACTAATATTGTTTTTTAGTACATACTTATAATATGCCAGAGTGTAAACATTGCAAAGTTTTCTAAATCTTCCAAGCCATGAGCTGCTTGAATTCTTGAAAAACATTACAAAACTAGCTGCCAGCCTTCTAGGATACCTGCATTTTTAATAGCATATATTGAAGGGAAGTGATAAAACGATTGACTAAAATTATTGTAATATTTCAACTTCCAGAAAGTTGCCTTCAGTAATTTGCAAGAACTGAGTTGATATCCTTTGATTTAGACTGCAGCTGGGATGTAGAATCAGCTGTGATTGACTTTATCTGTTGTGTATGGCTCTAGTTGTGACTTTGTCTCTGAGAAAGGAAGCTGAGACATTTTAGGAAGCGGTTGTCATAGAATGTATCCAAAGGCAAGTGAGTTGATGCTTTAGTGGCATTTTCTGTCTTTAGGGATTGGCCGGTGGAGAAATTGAAGGAGGTAAAAGTTGTTGATGCTCTAAAGCACCCTAACTGGAATATGGGGAAAAAAATCACCGTTGACTCTGCCACCTTGTTTAATAAGGTATGGCATCATTGCTTTGTAATTTGTCATTGTTTTATTTCTCTTTATTAACCTTAATTCTTTATTGAGTTGTTTTCCTTTCCAAATATGAATATCTGGTATCATAAATGTTATTTGTTCTCAAGGTCTTGAGGTAATAGAAGCACACTACCTTTATGGAGTTGACTATGACAATATTGAGATTATGATCCACCCACAATCGATAATTCATTCAATGGTTGAGACAAAGGTAGGATATGTTGTCTAGCAAATGTACTTGTGTTCAGGATCTGGTTCTTGTTTTTTTCAACACCAAATGCTTTTCTGATGGAGTTTTGGCTGCTTTTATTTACGAGGAATTCTGATTAGAATGGAAAGGACTGGTTATGAGAAACTGTTTTTCTGGAAATTTGAATTATTAATGATTTAACATAGTTACAATTGTCTTCTATTGTCTCTTTTGCTGAGTGGCCTGTAAATTTGTACACACATGCTGGTTCGATGTGTCATGGATTAGTGAAGCATTATATGTTTTTATGCAGGTTGGGCTCATTAACCTTCAAAGGTCCAGATTGTGTGAAATATCCTTCAATGGATCTTGCTTATTCTGTTGGTAGAGCAGGAGGAACCATGACTGGAGTCTTTAGTGCAGCAAATGAGAAGGTTGTCGAGTTATTTATTGATGAAAGGTGTGTTTCCTTGTTAATATATTTTGCGAGTCTTATACTGGGATTAGAAAGTATGCATGCTGACCATAAAACCAACTCTTTTGAAAAGTTCATATGCAAGGATTTTTAGTTTGTTAATCTATATAGTGTCCCTGGAAAATGATCCATGTTTCAACTTTCAATACACTTAGTACACCAGCCTATCTTTCCAGCCAACCATCATTAATTGATTCCAAATGGTAATCCATCGTTCCTGTTGATTTAGTAGTCAATTTTCTATTACATGGAAGACATGCATGGAAAGTTGCAAATTTCTGTGTAACAAGTTGATAACATACTTTCTACATGTAAATGGACATTGAAATGAAGTTACAGAAGAGGTGAGCTAACGTTGCCTTTTCTGTCTAAAATTTCTGTTTGTTTCTTTTTGCATAAATTCCTATCTGGATATTTTCAAGGTTGTTGAAATGACATGTGAAAAACACAAAAATGAGCTACTGCACCAACCGTCATTGGAAGAGATAATACACTATGACCAATGGGCCAGAAATTACGCTGCTTCCTTGGAAAAATCCAGCTTGGAGCCTGTCACAGTCTGAGGAATTAGCACACCAAATCTTTCATGTTTGGCTTATAAATAATTTTGCAATGAAAGATATTTCTTCCCTTGAAGGGATGTCTATATGATGTAATTTATTGGCTTTCAGCCATACAAAATTTGTAAGAGTACTTCTGACTATTTGTAAAAAGACAAAAGACCAAAATAGGTAACTGGAGGCTTTTTGCCAAGGTTGCACACTTTTCATATATGCTGGTCTTGCATGAGCACAAACTTCTCAAATTAGTCCATATGAAAATAGTCACAGTAAAGGCAATCCTGGCTTTAATCATACACCATAGAATGTTGAAGATATTTATAGAAATTTCATTAAGAGGGATTTTGAATTAGGTACTCTGCTAGAGATGGCTATAATAAACTAAAATTCCATGTATCACCTTTGATAAACTATGATTTAATTTTGGAACCTATGCCCATCATCAGATAATTCATGTCATAGGATCTGCTCCAGTTGCTCAGCTGATAATTTGAGTCATTGGATCTGGTTGGGTTGCATGTAGATTATAAATTTGTGGAAGGATGCACATGGTCAGTCAGCTTGAGGAGTACATGTCACCTTCCCAAAAATCTATATTGCGACAAAATCTCATTGTGATTAGTAGATAGTTTTGTCAATAATTCTATCAATGTGCCACTGTGAATCTTGTATTGCAAAAAAATAAAAATGCTACTTTCATAGATGAAGTATAAGGGCATCCTATCATTACAATGACTCCCTACATTGGATATTGAACATTAAGACGTGAGGCACTAAATTTACATCAACTATTGATTACAGCCTAACTCACAATCTGTTATGCAGTTCACCACCAAAGATGTGAGTCATTCACATTAGCATGTAGTAATTCAATAGAGCATAAAACCTATAATAGGAAATCATATTACTCTTGGGTAGATGAAATCAATAAATGATGTTGTTAGGCCATACCATAAGAAACTTAATAGAAAATTAGGATGTTGTGATATAATTTATCTCATTTCAGTGGGATTTGAAGACATGATCCATGCAGACCCACATGACAAACCCTTGTGAGTCCACATGGCTATTAGTAATTAGTTGATTCATACTCTAGTTAATGAACCTAAAGAGGCATGAACTAGAAGAGGTATGCATGAACTTAGTTACATATTGCATATTGCATGCAGGTTTTTGCTGGTCAGAGTCTTTGTGGATGTAGGGAATGCATATGGAAAAAGTCTCCGACACAATATTTAAAAAAAAAAATACAATTCCGTCGCTTAAGCGACGCCTGTAGGTGTCGGTTAAGCGACGCCTTTTAAAAAAAAATACAATACCATCGCTTAAGCGATGCCTGTAGGTGTCGGTTAAGCAACGACTGTAGGTGTAAATTCTTTAAAAAAAATTTCATCACTGTCTCTTAACCGACGGCCATGCTGTAGAAGTGACGGCTTGTAAGTGTCGGATAACCGACGCTTTAAATTTAACCGACCGTAAACTGAGCTGTCGCTTAACTGACGGATTGGAAAGACGTCAGATAACCGACGCAAATCCACCGATGCTTAAAAAAAATCATAGTGTCGTACATGCGACAGGGAAGTGTCGAAAATCTGACAATACGGCCGTAGGATTTTTGGTCGAAATGTAGTAGTGTAGGGAATCCATAGAAGGAGAAGGAACCTTGAAAGGAGGTCCTAAGGACCTCATTCCTAAGGAAGTTCAAGAGGATCAGCCACTAGAAACGTTTAACCATCCACTAGTCTTGAATCGAAATAATACAACCTTTTCACTAGTAGGGGATCTGGATTTCATTGACTTTGTTGATCTTGCCCAAGTAAAAGCTCTCTTTGGAAGCTCCGTAGATCCAATTATCTCACAAATTGAAACATCCATGGTAGAACCTACTATCCCTCTAGGATTCAATAAAAACACGGTTGATCAGAGGAAGATCTCTCCCAAACAAGAACGTTCGAACACCTTATTATCACCTCGAAGGATCCCCCTAGGTATATTTACGTTAATAAACCAACCTATATGGAGAGATGGGAAGATAACAAAGATCATGATGAAGTTAGAAATGAATAATGAGAAAGGGAGAATCGTGTTGAGGCTACCTTCGGGTTCCCTCTTTTGGATACTATACAGGATGTAACTATGAAAAACATCCCTCCTTCCTCCTTACCTACTTTCTATGGAAAAAACAATGAGGACCTGAACACATTCTTATTCAAGTTCCATAAGCCATTAGAGGAAATTTCAACTCAAAATGGGCCTTTTAACTTTGATTCAAATTCCATGTCATCATGTGTTAGCCAATGAAATTGCTTTAAATTTGAAATACTATATAGTTCTTAAACACTTTTTTAATATAAATTTGGGGATAGGTATCATAAAAAAACTACTTTTTTGTTTGTATTTTTGACATATCTCCTTGTGTTTTTACTCAAATTTTGATTGGGAGAGCTCATTGGATGAAAAATTAAATTCCGCATCCAACGAACTCTCCCGATCAAAATTTGAGTAAAAGCACGGGGAGATATGTCAAAAATACAAACAAAAAAAGTAGTTTTTTTCTTTTCTTCCTCCAAAATTAATAAATATTATTTTATTAATTATTTTTAGGAGGACCATTTTGAGTTGAAATTACCTCTAATATTTGTAGGAGCTATAGCTATCTACAAGACACTCATAAATTAAAAATCTTTCCCTCTACACTAAAAAATTCCACCTTGAGATGGTTCATGGGATTAGGTGAATTCACTATCAGAACTTGGGATGATATGAAAAAATCCTTCTTGTGAAAGTATCAAGAGTATTGCAGACCTAAGAAATCTTGACGTGATATATTCAAGATACAACAACTTGAAGATGAGAGCCTAGAAGTTTATCTCGAAAGGTTCGTTTATACATTACATAAATCAAAATATAATGACTTCGGATAAGATGCAAAATGTACACTTTTTCTTAAGGGGATCTCTGAGGACTTGTTAGAAAGTGTTAATCTCATGGAAACTGGAGATATATCTCACAAAACCTTCACAAAAATCAATGAGATGTGTAAAAATTATTCTAGGAGTAGGGGGAAATTTGGGAAAAACTTTCGAGAGCCTTACAGTAGAAATGTAAGAGGAAACATTCCTAGTTCAGGTGGAGTTACAAGAGTAGAGTTAGGAAACCTATTGGAGAATTTCATAATTGATATATTAGGATCAATGGGTTCTCAACTAGATGATTTATAAGCCAAGAAAAGGTAGGATGAAGAATGAGCAGCCATGATTATTTTTTTTCCAAGATGTAGAACTAAACATCCCCAAAGGGAATGTCCATTAAACAACATCTTCGTATGTCATATCTGTACAGAAGAATATCCAATAGATAACTTCCCATCCTTTCCTGGGTTGCAAGTCATCTATAAGAGTGGGGATGTAGCTGAAACATCTAGAAGGCCTCCTTGGAAACCTAGAGATCAACCATCATATCAGAGCTTTCCACCACAACCTCCACTCTATTATCCTCCATATCAACCACCTCAACAATGGAACAATTCAAGTTGAAAGAATTTTCCACCCCATTACCCTCTTCCTCAATTTCCACAACAACAATATTGGTCACAAGGATGGAGAGGACAACCATATCCTAAGTCACAACCTGTCCCTACACCTAACCATCCTTAACCTCAGCATCAGACAAATTTCTAGCAAATTTCTCTTGGATTTAGACCTCCAGTTCCTTTTATCACACAACAACCTCATCATCTCCAGAACATAAATCCTCCTTGATCGACATTATTACCTGTGCAACTGATACCTAACCCTAATAACAAATCAACTCAAGCTCTTAACAGCATTGAGTTGCAAACTCTTCCATCACATCTTATTTCAACTGTACATGTACATGAAATTTAATTCTGATCGGGAACAGTTGCGAATGACAAACCTAAGTCATCAGTCATCATTCATGAACCGAACAAAGAAGAAGAGGATTCGAATGAACCTGTGAATGATGTTATTTTGGAGGACATGAACATTCCAAAGATTCCAGTACACACCCATCCTCCGCAAGAGAATTAAAGAGTATCTGTATTAAAATCCCTCTATTATAAGCTATCAAAGACATACAAATCTATAGTAAGGTAATAAAGGAGCTATGTATTAAACGCTCAAGGAAGAAGCAAAAGGACCCTCTCATAATTCATGTTATAGGAGAGATGTCTGAATGTATGATAGATCAGTCCCGAATTGCAAAATTTACAAACCCAGCAGCCCCAGTAGTGACTGTAATTATAAACAACACTGCCATAGAAAATACATTAATCGATTTAGGATCCACTATTAACATGATGACCAATACAGTTTTAGAAGTTTTACAGTTAGGACAATTCCTTTGGCCTACTCCTTCCATCCTAGAACTGGCAGATTGTACTACGGTAAAACCCGCTGGAGTCTTGGATGGTATTGTTGTATCAGTAGCCTCATGGCAATACCCTGTCGAATTTATGGTATTAGAATCAAAGGATACTTCTAGAGGGAATCCTATTATCTCGGGAAGACCATCGTTATCTACTGCAAATGCTTTTATAGGATGTAGGGATGGAGAGATGACTATTTCCAATGGAGTGTCTACACAGAGACTTATTTTATACCCCCAACACAACCAATAAATAAAAATTCATGGTGGTTAAATTGTTCTTTTAGGGATGAAGACTTTAATGGCCTCTCACTTCCTAGTGATTTCTCCTTGGCACTTCAAGAGTAGACCACTGAGAATGTATTAAACCAGTTTGTTTCTTCAACCACCTATACAGATTTCCCTCAGTATTTTTCTCAATTTGATCATATTTTTGGAGATGAGTTTCAAGAAAATATGGCTCTCTCAATGTTTACGGAGACACCTTGTGTCTTCCCGATTGAAGAGAATACATGACCCTATACCATACCTTGTGAGGTTGGCCCTTAAAATTTTATGCATATAAACATAGGGTTAAGTGAAAAACAACAACCATAGCTGCTTAAAGTCCTTAAAAAACAATATGGAGCATTTGCATGGGAATACAACAATATGAAGGGTATACAACCTGACACCTGTATTCAACATATTTATATGGATCCAAACATTTCACCTGTAAGGAAACCACAGAGGAGGATGAATCCTGCTCTAAAGTATATTGTAAGAGAAGAATTACAAAAACTCCTCACTGCTGGTTTCATCTATCGTATTTCTAATAGTAAAAGGGTATCTCCTTTAGTAGTAGTCCCAAAGAAAGTCATAGGGAAATGGCGCATTTGTGTTGATTTTAGGGAGCTAAACAAAGCTACACTTAAAGACTACTTTCCTTTACCTTTTATTTATCAAGTTTTAGATACCCTATCAGGTAAACAATAATTTTCCTTTCTTGATGCATATAGTGGTTATAACCATATTTTAATAGCACATGAAGATCAAGACATGACCACTTTTACATGCTGTTGGGGAACATACGCTTATCGAGTCTTTCCATTTGGCCTATGTAATGCACCTACCACTTTTCAGCGAGAAGTCTTAGGAATCTTTTCTGATATTATACATGACTATGTGGAGGTGTACATGGATGATTTTACGGTGTATGGTAATACTTTTCAAGAATCCCTTGACAACCTCGAGAAGGTCTTGATCCGATGTCAAGAAACGAATTTATCTATTAATCATGAAAAATGTAAAATTTTACTGACAGAAGGTATAGTTTTAGGACACCATGTTTCCTCCCAAGGAATTAAGGTAGATCCTGCTAAGATCAAATTCATTGTTGGCCTCCCCCCTCCAAAAACAAAAAAAGAGGTTAGAAGCTTACTTGGTCATCCTGGCTATTACCGCCACTTTATTGAAAATTTCACTAAAATAGCTGCACTAATGTTTAAATTGCTTACAGAGGATGTAGAATTTTAGTGGATAGAATCTTGTCAAAATGATTTTGAGATCCTAAAAGCTAAACTATAAGTGGCACCAATAGTCAAGGGTCCTGATTGGTCCCTTCCTTTTCATATATCCACCGATGCCTCTGATACAGCCATAGGAGGAGTCCTCGGCCAAAAAGAGGGATAAGCACCTTATGCCATTTATTTTATTAGTAAGAATTTGAATCTTGCCGAATTAAATTATCCTGTTACTAAAAAAGAATTCTTAGCAGTAGTTTATTCTATTAATAAGTTTCATCATTACATTACAGGTTATGAAGTTTTTTTGCATACTGGTCACTTTGCAATTAGATTCTAATGAATAAACCAATTACTAATGGTAGAGTGACTCGATGGTTTCTTTTGTTGCAATAATTTAATATTGTCGTTATTGAACGACTTGGTAAAGAAAATCTAGTAGCATATTTCCTTTCCCGTATTCAACATGAAGACGGTACTAAACCAGTTGACGACATTTTTCCTGATGAACATCTATTTGCTATATCTGTTCAAACCCCTTGGTTCACAGATATTGCCAATTATTTAGCAACTAGAAAAATACCAAACCATTTGTCCCCACATGAGAAGCATTGTATTATAGTTCAAAGTTCCAATTATTCTTGGGTTGATAACAATCTCTTCTGCACTGGTCCAGATCTTATTATTCGATGATGCGTGTGGGAGGATGAAATGCCAGACATCCTCCATGCATGCCATGATGGACCATGTGGAGGACATTTTTTTGATAAGAGGATGACATACAAAGTATTACATTCTGGTTATTATTGGCCAAGAATTTTTAAGGATGCTGACAAATATGTTAAAGGATGAGATAGTTGCCAAAGAATGGGTAGACCTACATCATCTGATCAAATGCCCCTACAACCCCAAGTTATGATTGAAACCTTTGAGAAATGGGCTATTGATTTTGTAAGACCAATTTCTCCCATGTCTCAAAAAAAAAAAATATATCCTAGTTTGCATAGACTATGTCACCAAATGGGTGGAATCTAAAGCTTTTTTTATAGCTACAGAGAAATCAGTGGTAGAATTCATATATGAAGAAATATTCACCCGGTTTGGTGTACCTAGAGAAATTGTCACAGATCAAGGTACTCAATTTACTTCTAAATTAATGAAAGAACTTACTACGAAATATGGCATCTAACATTGAAAATCCTCACCTTATCACCCTCAGGATAATGGTCGGGTAGAATCAACTAATAAAGTATTAGAATCCATTTTAACCAAAACCATTCACTAACATCATAAGGATTGGGCAGATAGACTCCCAGAGGCTTTATGGGCCTATAGGATAACATGGAGAAATACTACCGGACATACCCCCTATGAGTTAGTGTATGGAAAACAAGTCCTTTTACCTATTGAATTTCAAGTTAAAACCTTTCGTATGGCAGCACAATTAGGCATGAATTTTGATGAAGCACAATAACAACGAATATTGCATATTAATGAGTTAGACAAGATCAGACAAGATGCAATCCAAAGAACCATGCTAATACAAAATTAACGAAATAAATGGCATAATAAATTTATTAAACAAAAGCAATTTATTACTGGAGATTGGGCACTACTATTTGACTCACGATTTAAAATTTTCAAAGGAAAGTTAATTACCTGTTGGATGGGACCATATGAAGTAGTTACACCTTTTGACAATGGGTCAGTAAAAATTAAAACAATTGATGGCTCACAAATTTCCTTTGTAGTAAATGTACATAGACTCATACTTTATCATCAACCGACATCTAAACAGGATTTTATACAAAATGTTTTGCGGCATAATGAAATGGAATTAGTTGAAGGGGAAGTTATTCCTCCTCCTCCTGATCCTTGAAAAATATTTTGGGTTATCATCACTTGTATATATGTAAATATGTGTGTTATTTGAATAAATAAGAGTCATTTCTAATAGATTGTTTACAGAGGACTCTTTTTCCTTTTATTATATATGTCTGTATGAATAAATTGAATCATCTAACAAGTGGTTTTGCAGTTTGATTACAAGTATTCTATCTCTATAAGCATCTCATGGAGTATTACTTGGAAAAGGGAGGTATGTTAAAACACTCATCAAATATATTAACCTTTCTTGGGGATACTCTTGAAATTTGCAGCCTATAGTGAAAATTAAAAATTTGCAATCCTCTGTATATCATACTTAACCAGCTCTTCTATGATTCATATGATTTTTGGTATCTTGACTCAGACATGTATATTTCTGATTTGTTTGTTTTGAACAGGTGCTTGACAGACCTACTTTCATTATCATATTTTTCACACTCTCATCTTACACCTATGGATTACTAGTTCATCTTATGCTTATTACCAAAACTTGGCTCTCATATATTTTGGTGATAATTTGAGAGTAAGTGAAATTTTTGTCTGTGGGGAACATTACTTTTTATGAAGAAGAAGGATTGTAAGGTTAAAGAGCAACTTTAAGTTATTCTCTTTTGACATGATATATGGTTATGGCCATTATGAAATTACTTATAAGTTTATTTTACAAAACAAAACAAAATGAATTATGTGTTTAGTAGGACTTAACAGGCTCTAGTACCAATCAGCTTCCATATATTTAATATGATTATAGAAGGAAAAACCTGCTGGGTACTGAACAAGCCTGCTAGCAGCGGGTCAATGCTAAATAAAAACTCAAAACACAGAAGCTTGATAAATGCAAGTAAACTCGTTGGGCTACTAAACAGGCCTGCTCGCATCGGGGCAATAACTGGTAAAAAAGATATGGTTAATGCACTACTATGCACATAGCTTGTGAAACAATGATAATATAAATAATTTTTTAGAATTTATGAATAAACATGTCATGAACAATTGTTTAACATGTCGTTTGAGAATGTATGTAAGTTGGGTTTGACCCTGGCCATCTAATTCAACATATACCTAGGATATCATCATCCTAGAAATGGGACCCATAGATTGTAAATCTCACATACTCCGGGGTAAACTTAAATATTTTGTGATGACATGATATCTTTAAAATGAGGCATAGATGACAAGTTTTTCCTATGGCATTCTTTTGGTTAAATTATTATCATTCAAGTGGTCTTTTTAAATGCTATTATATTTTTCATGAATATACATATCTGAATCGTTTCCATTTACTAGTTAGATTTTTCTTTCTTTCTTACAAAATAATAAACAGCATAATAGAACTCTTTAATTTTTATTTTTTTGGAACAATCAATTTTTATCTCTTCTATGGCTTGAAGACACGCCATATCTTTGGTTTGGGGGGAAGGATTGAGAAAAAATAGATTGTTTTTACTTTCCATTATTTATGATAGATCTATTTATCTCTGACAAATGATAAGTGTTTTCAGGATAATATAAGCAGTGGAGCTTGATTATAGCATGAAGCCTTATTTTTACAGCAAAATCAATATGAAGAATAGAATGAAGGTCCAAATGAAATACCAAATGACGATCTGAATAAAACATTGTAATATTATAGCACTTATAATTAAAATTAGCTAACCAAATTTTTTTTTTTGGCAAATAATTTTTTTTACCTTCATGTGGATGCTTAGAAATTCTTCTCATCATTTAATTATTGACAACCTTATCCTCTCACCCAATCATGCATGCAAATTATTAAATGATCAATTTTCTTGATTATATATGTGATTTATACTTCTCATATCATATGTTAAACCTGTCCAAAGTTTTACTTTGGACATGGTTGAATTAATTTTAAACCTTATGAATTTGCTTGCTTATGTATACGCCCATTGTTGGCTCACGTCTTAAAATTTGCTATGACAGTGGGATCTGTTATCTTTCTTTTTGATTAGTGGGACCTGGCATTTCTCTGGTTTGGGGGAATGTTGATCCTAGATTTTTTATCATTTTTGATAATTACATTACTCATTTAAACATATGTTTTATTATCTTTTTGTATATTTTATGTCACATAGATCATCATTTAGCCCAAGGTATGTATGAATTTAAGGTTTATATAAAATCCATTTATTATTATTATTTTATGATTTTATTAATTAAAATTGACATTATTAAAGAACATTTGATATATTAATTGATTTGTATATTTGTTTGTAGGTTTTATAATCTTTTTGGGACAAATTAACAACAAGTACACATTCATCTTGCCCTGCACACAACACGTCCAGCTCGACGTCTTGCTTGTCATTCAGCTCGCTACGCGAAACTCGTTGGTGGTTTTCCAAGTGTTAAAATGTGCTACTGCAGACTTTAATCTTGAAGAGCATTAGAAAATAGACACTTCGTTAGTCCTAGATCTACGCCTACCATATCCAGCTCTTGGTCTAGCTCGTTGTTCAGCTTTCTGTCCAGATCGCTAACCAGACTGCGTGCTGTTGAGAATTGATTTCAGGCATTAAAATGTGAAGTAATTCTACAAATGACCTATTGTCCACGTGTTTGGGTAATGAAGCCTGTGTTCTAGATGATTCACCAGGTTGGAGCCTCCTTTGTTGACACCTCACCAACAGACCACACGTTGGGTTGATGTATCAGCTCACATTCTAGAAAACTTGCCTTTGTGCGCTCTCCTCTGCTCACCACCAGTTCACCTGCTGTGCTAAGGAAGGAGCCGTGTGCGACATCTAAGAACCATTTTGCAATGGAGAGGGAGCTTTTGTGCCAGATCACGCTGAAAAGAACCTGACTTTCACTGAAGAAGGGAAGATCCTGTGCGTTTGCATGTGATTAGTTATACGCCTTAATGATTGACTAAATTTAGAGAGCAGTCGGCCACTAAAGGGTCGACTTGATCATCCCTATAAACATTGTATATAAACACCTTCTTGTGCAGAGTTAGGATTTGATCATTTTTACTTGTTAGATAGTCGTTTTTGGAGAAGAACATTGTAACTCTGTTCCATCATTTGAGTAAAGAGCTGTATGCTTTCCTGCTGAAAATTATGTTTTAGTAGAAGTTAGCCAGGCACCACCCCTGATTGCTAAGATGGCCGCTCATCAACCAGAGGTTTCTTTTCCTTTTTCTTGTTTATTTCTTTTATCTTTTCAGTTGTAGTTAGTTTTGTTTCCTGTTAGTTTTATTATTTCATTTGTTTCCTGTAATGCATTTTATTTCCAGAATTAAATAACTAGATTTCGCACATAATTTGCTTTCAAATTTACTTTCAGCCTTTTCATTTCCAGTTTACTATTCAGTCTATTTACAAGCAAATAGAATAGATTGCTTTTAAAATCCATTTCTGTTTATTTCCTTTCTGTTATATATTATGAGTTTATGCAATTTAAATTTCAGTTTGTTTATTAACATGCAATGATTTTCTTATGTCCATGAATTTATTTACGTTTATTTCACTATTAAATTTTCTTAATAAGTAGGTTTATTTATTACATTTATGCATTAGATTTACATCTGTTCAAATTCAGCTGAAGATTAGATCATTTAGGTTAAGTTTTGTCATTTTAACTGTGCAGAATGTCATTCAGACAGCCTGTTTAAATTGTCATTCGGCCACCCCTTTCAGCCCTATAGTTTAGTCTGTCATTCAGTCCATAGCTTTGTTTTTAGTGTTTTTAATGTGTTTTGAGATTGTTTTCAGTTCTATTTTGTTTAATGTCTAAAGTATTCTCTGACTCAGATAGTTAGATGATAGTTTTATTTAAGTTAAAGTTAGAGTGTTTTAGGTTATTTATTAAAAGTTATCTTATTTCTTTTTCACCTTGAATATGTGTTAATCTATCTTATGTTTTGTTTCTTGGATTTGTTTCTGATTTCTGTACTGATGTATTATTTTCTGTTTATGCTTTTGTATTGATTTATCCATTTGCATGTAAAATTCAGTATTGTGTGTGTTATATTTAGCATTGTTTTAGGTTATTCCTTTTTCAATGTGTGAATACTGAAAGAAACTTGTAGGACATAATTCAAAGATATTTTTATTAAGTTTTCTAGTTGTTTCTTCTTCTTTAATTTTCTTTATTAAGTTTTCTACTTGCTTATTTCATTAAATTTTGTACTTGCTTATTAATTAGGTTTTCCTTGCATCTTAGTTTCCAATTTAAAGATTAGTTGTTAATAGTATCTTTTTTAGTTTAAAGTTATTTTCTTATAAAATAAATTGTCAATCATTTTGTTTAATATTTTGTTACGGTTTAATTATTTTAATAATTGAATTCTTATGAGTTTTACTCGGTTTTTCATTTTGAAATATATTTCAATCCTTTGTTTGTTAAAATATTTCCACGACACCATAGGAACCCCTCTACCTTTGCATATATTTTGTGTCAACTCTAAGCCTACCAACCCCGATCGATAATTAAATATTAGGTGAATTAATCTAGATGTTATAACACACCCCATAGTATCTCAATATGTTTTGTCCTCTGTCTCTGTACTAAATCAGTAGATATTTTGATAGCACTTTTATTTTCCACCCAAATTTTGGTTGGAGAATCAATTGTGACACGAAATTCCTGGAGAATTCCCTGCAACAATACACACTATGTAGTAGCATTGACTGCTGCCCTGTACTCGGCCTCTATTGATGAAAGTTAAATGGTTTGATATTTCTTACTTGACCAACAAATGGGACCTTCAGAAAACATAAATACAAAACCTAAAGTTGACTTCCTATTAGTGGGATCTCTAGCCCAATCTGAATCAGAAAATTCAGCTAGTAGAAGTGAGGAACTAGCTGTGTCGTGCACCCCGAAGTTCTTGGTTCCCTGGACATACTAAAGAATTATTTTTTCTGCTCTCTAATGGAGCTCATGTGGCTGGTGCATATTTATTCCTACATCACTTACAGCATAAGACAAATCAGGTCTTGTGTGAGTGAGACAGAGCAAGCTTCCCACTAGTTACCTGTAGAGTGTAATATCCACCAATGGAGAATTGCCAAATTCATGCATTTTAATACCAGAAAGGAAGGGAGACTTGGATTCCTTAAACTCAGCCATGTTAAACTTATTTTTCAGGTCTAAAGCATACTATGGTTGAATCAACTTGATTCCCCTTTCATTTTTCTCAATTTCCAAGCCCAAAAATTGCCTTAGCAATCCTAGGTCGGTCATGGAAAATTCACTATGCAAAGATGACTTGATTTGGCCAATTAAATTGGTGCAACTACCTATAATGAGGAGATCATAATCATAAATAATAATGACCTACAAAATACCATCAAGTTTATTAAAATACACATTAGGGTCTGATTTGCATCTAGTGAAACCAATTGAGAGCAAAAAGACATCCATTTTTGCATACCAATCCCTAGGGGCTTGCTTGAGTCCATACAAAGATTTATTCAACCTACATACCAATGAAGGATCCTATTGGAAACCTTCATACTGCTGCATATATATTTCTTCCTGTAGCTCACCATGTAAGAAATCACTCTTAACATCCATGTGGTGAACTTCCCAACCTTTACTAGCTTCCAGCGCTAGAACTAGTCTAATTGAGTCCATCTTTGCAATTGGTGCAAAGGTATTTGTGTAATAAACACCATCGACCTGAGAATATCCCTTAGAAAATAATATTTCCTTATATCTCATATCAGAACCATCAGCAGCAAGTTTGGTCAGGAAAACCCATTTGCATTGAACAAGATTCCTCTTGGGAGGAAGGGGAACCAACTACCATGCATTGTTCTCTTGGAGGGACTGAAATTCATCTTCCATTGATGATTTCCATCTAGGGTCATTACAGGTTTGCTGATGTGTCTGAGGATCAGAAACAACCATCATATAACAGTGCTCAAAAATAGCACTATCACTTGCAAAGGAAGCTCTACTAGTTTGTGATCTAGTCTTCCTAGGCTCATGGGGATTGCCTGCCAATTCCCCAGCTACTTGTACAATTTTTTCAACCCACTTGGGCCTAGATGGTGAGTCATATTCAGAAATGTCATCTTCAGAAATTTTTTTATCAGAAATATCAGAAAAAATAGAGCATGTATCATCACTTACATGTTCAAATGGTTGAGGAGAGGAGCATTCCCCTGGTGCAAGCTTGAAATCAGGAATTGGATCTTCTTCAAATTTCACACTTATCTCAATAAATGTCTTGCAAGTGGAGGTGTCAAAGAGCTTGTGACATTTTTTTTCTTCACCATACCCAACCATTATGCACTCCTTGCTTTTTGGTTGCAAGGATTTCCTCTTTTCAGAGGGGATTTTAGCCCATGCTCTAGTCCCGAAAATTCTGAAATTTTAGACATTTGGCTTTTGACCAAACCATGCCTCATAAGGTGTCATTCCCTTTACTGATTTGTGAAAGGATCTATTTTTTATGTGAGAAGCACAACTAATGGATTCATCCCATAGCTTGGGACTTAGATCACTTACTTCTATCATGCAAGTGGCCATCTCCTTGAGTGACCTATTCTTCCTCTCAGCCACACCATTTTGCTGTGGTGTGTAGGGAGTTCAATGTTTCATTTGGATGCCACTCTCCTCACAAAGTTGCTGTAGGTTCTTGTTCATATACTCCTTTCCATTATCAGTCCTAAGAACCTTAATATTATTCCCACTCTGATTTTCTACCAATGCCTTCCAAATCTTCAAGTGTTCAAACACCTCAGACTTCAATTTAAGGAAGTAAACCCAACAAAATCGAGAGTAATCATCTATGAGTGTAAGAACATACCTTGATCCACCATATGATGGAGTGGGAAATGGACCAATCAAGTATGAATGCACTAACCCAAGTGGTTGGGTTTCTCTCCTTGCTTTCCCTTTATGATAGCTCTACTCAGGATGCTTCCCAACTACTCACCCAGTGCATGCTCCATTTGATGATCTGATTTGTGGAAGACATTCCACCATCTCATCTTTGTGTCATGCCTACAAGTACTTGTAGTTCATGTGACCAAACCTTTCATGCCATAGCTTCGAAACGTCATTGGCATGAAGTGCTTGGTCATTGGAAGTGGGAAGGAAGCTATATAACTTGTACATTCTCTCATGGTGATCTACATACCCAATTGCAATGACTTGGTCTATTGAGATCTCTATAATCTCTACCATATCTGGAGTGAAGGTCACTCTCTTTGGCTCTCCTGTATGGGTCATCTGATAGATTGAAATTTTTTTTGCTGAAGGGTCTAGTACATACAATACATCACTAATATAGCCATGATCTAAATCAATCCTCCCAATCCCCTTGGTTTGGAGATCTGAATCATCCTCCATTTGAACTCATGGAGGTGAAGATATCTCTCTTGGCCACCATGTTCCTGGAAGCACCCGAATCAATGAAAAAATATGAAGAATTAGAAGTACCTGCCACCAAAGCATGACATTTCTCCTTCCTTTCATTTGAACTAGAGTTGCCATCCTTCTTCCTTGCCCCGTCAAGGGCTGGAATGTTATTCCTCTCCAGCAGCTGCACCATGGTGTTTGTTAGAGCCTGTTTTTGTTTTTCATTTTTAACGCATTTGTTTATGTTTTGAAACTTGGTTTTGTTCATTTCTCCTAGAATTTTTTTTTTCTTAGGATAGTTTGAATCTTTTTTCTTTAATCTTCATGTTTATTTGATTTTTTAGTTTTATTTTTCAATTTTGATTTTATTTATCGAAATTCCAAGTTAGGGAGCTTATAGAATGTTTATATGAATTAAAAGGCCCTAAAAATATCATAAAGTTTTGATCTAGATCATTTTACCAAAGTTAAATCATTGCTAGTTGTTATATTTTTGAAAATCATTAAAGCAAACTTTCTTGTAGCGCAAGCCTGAAAAAATTACACACATGCGCTACAAGAAAATCACACAGTTCAAAAATCATCATTTTTGGTTCAAATTTTTTAAAATTCTCACACATGAGAGGTCATTCATACTTGGTTGATGGATTTGATACGTGTTTCCTCTAGAATGATCATTGTGACAGGTGTTAATTCTTCAAGCAAATCATCATGAGGGTGAGCTGTGGTGGTTTGTTGCAGAGTGATGGAATAATGATGATTAAATAGGATGAGACAAATTCTCCTTGAATTTCGTATCCCCTGAAGTGCACGTAGATCAGATGAGTTCGTGGCGAAGTGTTAGCAGTGTGTAATTACATATTGAAACAAGTCGAAAAATTAGGGATTTTGAAGAGCGATCGTTTGGAGTTATCATAGTGGTCAAAGAAGATTGAGGAATGAAATTGGACACCTGACAGTCAAGAAAGCACGATTCTAGCACCAGGATTCATCACTTTGACAGGTAGGCTATGAATTGATATCAAAGTCCATGTATTTGGGTTTTTACTAAGCAAAGGATTAATTATGGAATTGAATGAAGACTATTAGTATGTAAACCTAATTCATATTTAATGTCGAATTCTCTGTCAATGGAATTAAGGCATTTATAAGTTTAAGTGATAGAGTCCAATTTGGGGTTTTTGGTTTCCCAATATAGCATTGTCTGTCAAATTGTCAAGATTTGAATAGAATTAGAGTTTGTTTTGCTGAAGAAGCAATTTGATAGTCATTCAAAATTAAAAGAAGTGGTAAAATCAATAGAGCTGAACCTTCAGACATGAGCTGGGTTCAGACATTTCCAGGTTGTGCAAAAATTTTTTTAGAGGAAGGGTGGTTAAATTTTTTTGAAAGAATTGAGGGATATCATTCAGAAGTCTCTTATAAACTTGCTCAATGTTTGGATAAAGATATGGTGACTTTTGATACTTTGAAGTTTAAGTTGACCAAAGAATTGTTAGCAGAAGCTACGGGGATCTTAGATGAGAGTGAATACTGGCTTTAAAAAGTTCATTTCACCTTTGATGCACAAAAATACTTACTTCCAGATGCAGTAGTAGATTGGGGAAAGGGAGTACCTATTCAGAAATTTAAACCAGAATGGATAGAGCCAATCAAAATCCTGTAGAGTTATATCACTTGTGAAGGGAGATTTGCATTTGTTTTCAAGTATCATTTTAGGTTTTTGCAACATCTCAGCCATGAATCCAAAATGAATCTCCCATTCTTCTTCTTGAAAAGTTTACAAAAGATGTCTAGCAGGGTGAGGGAGCATCATGATCACACCAAACAATCTGTGTTTCATCATGGGATTATAAAACTAGTCATAAATATTGTACTTCAAAAGCAGGAGAAAACATGGGACTATTTCCTATTTTGGTCTGGTTTTCAAATAGAGAAGGAAGAGCAATCTCAGAAGAGAGAATTGAATAAAGGTCAAAATTTGGTCACGAAGCTTAAAAGGAGAGTCGCAGTCAAGAAAGAAGAACATAGTGAAACAGGAAAATCTATGAACAAAGAAAATTAAAACTTTTAAATTGAACAACAAATCAATATTGAGGAAAACAAAGTTTCAAAGTTAGAAGTGAAGGAAATGGACCCTGTAGAAGATGCTTTTCCTGAAGGATTCAACCAAGGTGTAAAGGAAGATGTGAAAGAGCAGGAACAAGTTCCTATTACAATACTCTCTGAAGAAGAGGAAAGGTCATTATTTGATGAAGCTAGGGTTCACCCCAAATAGGATATACATACACATTTTGAAGAAGAGACAATGTCACGAGGGAAGAAAATGAAAGTTGTCGAACTAGATTCTATTACACATCAAGGGAAAGTTGTAAAAATGTTAGGAGAAATTGGAACAACTTGGAGGCCCAAGACTAGGCCAAAGAACAAACTCAGATTAAATATGAAGAAGGTGTTAAACCCTAAACTAGCTAAAAAGAAGATTACAGTAATTGAATATTCTTCATCTCAGGAAGTATTAGAAGACAATGAAGATCAAAATAAAAAGGTTATGAAGGGTAAAAAGAAAATAGTTTCTGAAAATAAACCAGTTTTCACTGAAACCAATATCTCAAAAATATTCAAGGAGGTTCGAAAGAAGATTATTTTAGACCAGCATCAAAATGATCTAAAGATCTCTTTTGTAGAGAAAGGAGAGGTTGCTGAGCAATCAGTCCAATGCAATATTAAAGCCAATGAGTATTCAGAAACCCTTGTGACCTTGATAGAGCATATGGAAGAAGATGAAGGGATCTTCAGAAAGCTGAAAATCCCTTGGATGCCAGAAGGAATGCATCCAGTATCAGAAGGAAGGTGCATTGATTCTGAAAATGAAAATTTGCAGAGGAGTATCAAACAATACAAATATTAGATTGAGTACCTGCATGAGACCAATGAAGGATTAGTGACTACAAATAGAATACCGAGAGAATATTTGGAAGAGGTAAATAGTCATTATCAGGAACTAATTTCAGTTTCTAAAAAGGCTTTAAAAAGAAAGAGAAAGACAGAGAGCCTGTTTACAGAACTAAAACAAACTATTCAAGAGATGACACAGCATAATGAGGAGCTAACAAAAAGTGTTGAATATTTGGAAGCAGATCTCCAGAAAGCCAGAAGGAAGACCCAAGCTTTAGAAGGAATTTCTCTTTTAGCAGAGGTAGCAAAAGACTTGTAAAAGTACTTTAAGAAAAGTAGTTATTTTACATAGTTTTTAAAAGTTATTTCATTTTTTTATAATGATGGTTTTATTGACCAATTTGATAGATGACCAAAAGGTAGTTTGTTCAGTTATATAACAGTTCTTGAAAAAACAAGATAAATGTAAGTTTGGGAAAGGACCAAGGGTTCAATTTTTGTTGCAAGGGGAGGCTATCAAGTTGTGGTGTATGAGCTAAGTGTAAAAACTCTTATGTGTTTTTGATGACTGAATTATGAAATATATGCAACTATAAGCCATTTTTAGTCTATTGGTTGATTCCATTTCTGATTTGTCTAATCACTCAGTTGATATATTCATGTCTTGTTTAAGGTTAATATTCATGCAGTGCTTGTTAACTGTGGATGGAATTTAATGCTGTGATTATTTTATTTGGTTTATGTTTTATATGTTATGCATCTCAGTCCTTAAATTGTGCATGATTTAGTGTTTGCTTTAGCCTTGTGAATTTTTTACCCCCTTGTTTACAAATTGTACAACCAAAACCCTAAAAAAAACCTATCTTGTTTTATTATGTTTTATGAGATTATGTTGGCTTGTTCTTCTGTAGTCTGAGAACAATTTCTGGCACTAACATCTTTGGCGCCACTTCTAGGGACGAAGCTGAAAGCCTACTTTCCATGGGTTACTCATCATTTAACTGGTTTCGAGAGGTGGACTTAAACCAACAAATTTTAGAAGACTACATTTCACCAAATATTTCACAATGGCTCATCTAAAAGAATAGGGACAAGAAGTAGACGTAATTCATGTTTACAACTAGGTGTCTCAGATCCATCACCGATTTTGAAAACAACTAGGAAAATCAAAAGGTCTCAGTCATCTCCAACCCTATGTAACTTTGAACAACTAGACATATCATCACCTTTTCCTGTTTTTAAGGAAGATGAACAAGATTCATCTTGGTTGAAGCCTACAATACCTGTTAGTAATTTTCAGGGTTTTACTAATCCTCAATCTTTCAAGAAAGCAAAGACTTTATATCCTGGAAAAATCCCTTTATTTCACCTCAAAGTTGGTAAAACTCCTTTTCAGCCAAGTTCTAGTCAAGTCTTTCCATCATCTAAACCAGACAACTTAAAGATGGAAGCCCAAAATCATCCATTAGATATGATGGACCGAATGGTGGCAGCTAGGTATGAACCTCTAGTTTTGCCTCAGCCCTTAAATGCTCTCCCTGGGGGAGATTACCAAAAATACTTACCTAGGTTTAATGGACAAGGTGAGACCACAGCTGAGGAGCATTGGGAGGCATTTCTCAGCTATGTATATAATCAGAATATCGAGGCAAAGGATGTGTGGATGAGGATGTTCGTACAGAGTCTTGATGGAGAGGTCAGAAAATGGTTTAGAGAGTTACCTACAAATTCTATTACTAAAATAGAAGAGCTTTAAGATATTTTCATGAGACAGTGGGGTGATACTAAGGATCACACATATTACATTACTAAGTTTGGAGCTCTTAGAAGAAAGAAAGATGAAACCATAGCTGATTTTTCGAAGAGGTTCAATAAGATGTATAGCAGAATTCTTGTAGAGATAAAACCTTTTGAAACTTCTGCAAAACTTACTTATGCTAATGCTTTTGATCATGAACTTTTCCTACTCTTAAGAGAAAGAAGACTTGTTACTTTACTTAACATGCATGAGTCAACATTAGAAGTGGAGTCTAATATATTAGCTTCTAATAGACTGAAGGGAAACTCAGCTCAATAGATATATGACAGGAAGGGTAAGAAAGAGGCCACTCCAGGGGTTTCAACATCAAACTCTGTAGAAGGTAAAACTAATGAGATGGCCAAGCTAGTGAAAATCCTAATAGCAAAACTAAACAAGTTGGAATTAGAGAAAAATTCAAATAATCCAAATCAATTTAGGAGACAGTTTGCACCTCGTTTCATTCCAAGAGAAAGAAGAAACAATGATATACAACGAGAAAGGAGAGAAAATGAGGATCAAAAGGTGCCACCACCACTTCAGAATAATGTAATTGATGAAGGAGAAATATAAGAAGAAGAGTTCTTTGAGGATCCAGATCAGGATATGAATTATTTTGGGGAACAGTTGACTGAAGGTTTTGTTACCGAGGAGGATTTTTTTAACTCAGAATATTATGATGCAGATGTGTTTGAAATAGAAAATGAATTAGATCTTGAAGTGACTGCTGATACATATCAGACTAATACAAAGAAAACCTTAAATTTAATATTAGGGCCAAAACAAGTGGTTCAAAATCCTAAGAAAAAGGTAGTTTTGCCTCCTAAACAACAGTTTGATCCAGTATTAGAGAAAAAATAGAATTAGGATAAACAAAAGAAGATTATTGAAGTTGAAGAGGTGAATAAAATTATGCAGAATTTTAATCTTGAAAATGAATTATGCAAAATCAAGATCCCTATGCCTTTCGCTGAGTTGATGAAGAATCCTTCTTACAAAAATTCAGTTTTGAAAATGATTGGTTCAGCAAACAGTCAACTTCCCTCTGACATAGTGAATTTACAAGGGGAAAGTCCTAAAAAATTTATTGGGTCAGCTTTGGCAGAAAAAAACTGAAAATGAGGCAAGTGCATCTCCTCCTTTTTACATCACACTAACCATTCATGAGTAGATGATACATAATTTCCTTTTGGATTTAGGAGCATCTCATAACCTAATGCCAAAAGATGTCATGGAGGCTTTAGGTTTGAGCATAACAAAACCTTATCATGAATTGTATGCTTTTGATTCATGAGCTATAAAATGTTTAGGAGTGATAAAGGATATGGTGGTTAGTTTAGCTCAGCTACCAATGAAGAGTGTGATTATGGATGTAGTAGTAGTAGACATTACACCTAAGTTTGTATTTCTCCTCTCTAGATCTTAGTCCAAGAAGGTTGGTGGAACTCTACAGATGGACTTAACATATGCAACCATTCCTGTCTTTGGAGGTGAAAACAGAAGGTTGTATAGAGAATTACAGTTTGCTTATATTGTGACTGATGACAAAAATCCTACAAATCATCCATTGTATGCTGTTGAAAAAGATTTGGGTACTTGTATGTTGCATTTTAGTTATGATAATGATGATGTTGGCTTATTACAAGTTGAAAAAGAAAAATCATCCAAATGCACTAGGGAACAAGAGATGAACTTTGGAAAATGTATTTCGATGGATCATCATCCAAAGAAGGTGTTGGAGTAGGGGTTCTTCTAATATCTCCTGGTGGTGAAGTAGTAAGGTTATTGTATAAATTGAAATTTATTACCACCAATAATATTGCAGAATATGAAGCTTTGTTTTTAGGTTTGAAAGTTGTAAAAGATTTAGGTATTCAACATATTTCTCTGTATGTTGACTATGAGTTGGTTGTTCAGTAAGTAAGGAACAACTATCAAGTAAAACAAGATTTGCTGAAAGTGTACTGCAATGAAGTATGGGATATGATAGACAATTACTTTGTGGCTTTTAATATCACTTATATTCCTAGGGATCATAACCAAATTGTTGATTCTCTTTCCTTAGCAGCCACACATTTCAGGATTCCCAAGACAACACAGCTGAAGTATCCTATTGAAGTTAGGTACAGACCTTCTGTGCCTGATAATATAAAGCAATGGAGAGTTTTTGAAGATGATATTGAGATAAAAAGGTTTTTAGAGCTGACAGGTGAGTCTTCCAATTCCTTAATTCATCAAGAACAAGAAGATGAAATTGAATATTTTGAAGGTGTTGCAGAAAATGAGATTGCAGATCACAAAATCATAGAGATGAAAGGTAATTTCATTCCTAAGGGTTTGGTACCTTTGGAGAGTATTTTTTTGAAGGATGATACTCCTTTAAAACTAGATATGTAGTCTTCAGAAGAAAATGTGATGGATTGCAATATTGGTACTAAGGAACATCCCATAATGGTGAATATCTCAAAGGCACTCACAATAGAACAAAGAAACAGGTACATCAAGTTATTGAAAGAGTATGTTGATGTTTTTTCTTGGTCATATGAGGATTTGAAAACATATGATACTGGTATTATACAGTATAAAGTGCCTTTGAAGCCAAATGTTAAACCTTTCAGATAGAAATTAAGGAGGATAAATCCAGCTTTGTTTCATATTATAGAGAAGGAGGTGAAAAAATTATTAGATGCTTAGATTATTGTTCCCCTTTGGTATTCTTCATGGGTTTCCAATTTAGTACCTGTCAAAAAAAAGAATGGTGAAATTAGATTGTGTGTTGATTTTTGAAATCTAAATAGATCTTCACTAAAGGACAATTATCCTTTGCCAAAGATTAAACAAATATTGCAGAAGGTGGTTGGTGTACAAAGAATTTCAATGGTAGATGGTTTTTCAAGGTATAATCAAATTGAAATGCACCCTGATGATAGAGAAAAGACAACTTTTATTACGCCTTGGGGTACTTTCATGTACAACAAAATGCCTTTTGGATTAATGAATGTTGGAGCTACTTTTCAAAGGGCTATGGACATAGCCTTTGTGGGAGAAAGGAATAATTTTGTAGTAATCTATTTAGATAATATTATAGTCTTCTCACAATCTGATGATGAACAATTAAAGCACTTAAAACAAACTTTCCTGAAAAGTAGATAGTATGGTTTGTCTCTCAATCCAAAAAAATCACATTTTGCTATATAAGAAGGTAAGTTATTGGGTCATTTAATTTCAACTGATGGCATAAATATTGATCCAGAAAGGGTGAAAGCAATTCTAAAAATAAGTTTACCACGGAGAAAGAAGGATGTACAATCTTTTATTGGTAAAATTAATGTTCTACGTTGGTTCATACCAAATTTTGCTGAAACCATCAAATAGATTATAGCTATGTTGAAGAAGTATCAGGAGATCAAGTGGAATGCAGAAGGAAAAAACTCATTTGAAAAGATTAAGATGGCTCTTACGGAAGCACCAGTATTAGCAAGTCCTGATTTTACAAAGGAATTTTTAACTTTTTCTTTTGCATCTAAGGATACATTGGCTGTTGTTTTATTACAGAAGAATAAGGATGGTCTTGAACAATCAATTGCATTTTTCAGCAAGACTCTCAGGGACTCAGAGCTAAAATACGGCACTTTAGAGAAGCAGGCTTACTCATTGGTAAAAGCATTGAAGTTTTTCAGAATTTATGTTTTGCATTCCAAGGTTACTGCTTATGTTCCTAATGCTGCCATTAAGTATGTTTTGACTCAACCTGACAGTGAGGGAAAAAGATGGAAGTGGATTGCAAAAATAATGGAATATGATGTGGAAATTAGACCTACAAAGCTAGTAAAGGGACAAGGTTTGGCTAAATTGTAGCTGATTCAAATTGCCAAGCTTTAGGTCTACATCTCATGGCAGAACAACCAGCACATGAATAATTTCAAGCAGAGGAGGAGAAAGAAAATATTATGGATCACTATGTAGAATCCACATGGTATGCAGATATTGTACATTTTCTGTTGTATTTACAATGTCCAAAACATCTTCACAAGAAAGCTGCTAGGAAATTAAAGTTGAAAACTACTAAATATTGTTTGATAGAACAACAGCTGTTTTGGAAACATCCAGTAGGTATTTTACTTAGATGTTTGGATAATCCAGAAATTGAAGAAGTAACATCTGAATCACATGAAGGTGCTTGTGGGGGACATAAGTATTGGAAGGCAACAACTTATAAAATTCTAAGAGTTGGATACTATTGGACTTCTTTATTCTCGGATGTATATCAATAGGTAAGTGCATGTATCCCTTGTCAGAAGTTTGCTGGTAAGCAAAAGTTGCTGTCATTACCATTAAAGTCAATTGCAGTAAATGCCCCATTTCAACAATGGGGTTTGGACTTCATATTTGAGATAAATCCCTCCTCTTCAGGGAAGCATAAATGGATTTTGACTGCTACAGATTTCTTTACTAAATGGGTAGAAGCCATTCCCACGAGAAATGAAATAGATAAGGTGATGATAGAGTTTATTCAGGAAAAAATTCTTCGCAGGTTTGGGTGTCCTATGAAATTATTGACTGATAATGTTCAAGCTTTTAAATCTAAAGCTATGGTGGCATTCTGTGAAAAGAATGGGATTATTTTGAAACACTCAACACCTTATTATCCTTAGGGAAATGGGTTAGCTGAGTCAAATAATAAGAGTATTATTCAGAGTATCAAGAAGTTATTGAAGCAGAATAAACGATCTTGGGACTCTATGTTCAAATATGCATTGTGGGAAGACATAATAAGAATAAAAAAGGCCATTGGAACCTCTCCTTTTCAATTGGTTTATGGTAATGATGTAGTGCTTCTTGTCCAACTTGGTATTCCAATGATGGAATTTCTTCAGGATAGTCAAGAGGAACCAAGTGATATTCAAAGAATAATTTATGCACTGATAGAATTACAGCAGAAACGTGAAACAGTAGAATAAATAGATTAGCTATACAGGACAAAGGTTAAAGAAAGGTTTGACAGAAAAATCAAGGAGAATACCTTTTCAAATGGAGATATGGTCTTTAGGTGGGAAGCTAAGAAGGAGCAGAAAGGAAATCATGGCAAGTTTGATAATCTTTGGTTTGGTCCTTTCAAAGTATCAAAGATTCTAGGAAACAATACTTTTGTGCTATAGACTTTGGATGGTGAGGAATTGTCTAATCTAGTTAATGGATGATTCCTCAAACATTTTTATAGCTTGTGAGGTAAGTATTGGACTTTCATTGTATATACCAGTGTGAATAACAAAATAAAGACTCTATGACCCAATGTAATTTTTGCAGAGTAGCAGGCAGTTGCAGTTACAATAGAGAAGGCACTGATCTACAAGTTCTTGAAGCCTCACAAGGAAGACTTCATCCGGTAGCAGGAGCCAAATGTTAGAGCCTATTTTTGTTTTTCATTTTTAACGCACTTGTTTATGTTTTGAAACTTGGTTTTGTTCATTTATCCTAGAAAATTTTGTTTCTTAGGATAGTTCGAATCTTTTTTCTTTAATATAAATGTTTATATTTTTTCTTAGTTTTATTTTTCAATTTTGATTTTATTTATCGAAATTCACAATTAGGGGGCTTATAGAATGTTTATATGAATTAAAAGGTCCTAAAAATATCATAAAGTTTTGATCTAGATCATTTTACCAAAAGTTAAATCATTGCTAGTTGTTATATTTTTGAAAATCATTAAAGTAAAATTTCTTGTAGCGCAAGCCTAAAAAAATAACACACATGCACTATAAGCGTAGTTCAAAAATCATCATTTTTGGTTCAAATTTTTTAAAATTCTCACACATGAGAGGTCATTCATACTTGGTTGATGGATTTGATACATGTTTCCTCTAGAATGATCATTGTGATAGGTGTTAATTCTTCAAGCAAATCATCATGAGGGCGCGTTGCGGTGGTCTATTGCAGAGTGATGGAATAATGATGATTAAACAGGATGAGACAAATTTTCCATGAATTTCATATCCCCTAAAGTGCACGTAGATCAAATGAGTTTGTGGCAAAGTGTTAACAATGTGTAATTAAATATTGAAACGGGTCGAAAAATTAGGGCTTTTGAAGGGCGATCGTTTGGAGTTATCGTAGTGGTCAGAGAAGATTGAGGAATGAAATTGGACACCTGATAGTCAAGAAAGCACGATTCTAGCACTTGGATTCATCACTTTGACAGGTAGGCTGCAAATTGATATCAAAGTCCATGTATTTTGGTTTTTACTAAGCAAAGGATTAATGATGGAATTGAATGAAGATTATTAGTATGTAAACCTAATTCATACTTAATGTCCAATTCTCTGTCAATGGAATTAAGGCATTTATCAGTTTAAGTGATGGAGTCTAGTTTGGGGTTTTTGGTTTCCCAATATAGCATTGTCTATCAAATTGTCAAGATTTGAATAGAATTAGAGTTTGTTTTGCTGAAGAAGCAATTTGACAGTCATTCAAAATGAAAAGAAGTGGTAAAACCAATAGAGTTGAACCTTCAGACATGAGTTGGGTTTAGACTTTTCCAGATTGTGCAAAACTATTTTTAGAGGCAGGGTGGTTAAGTTTTTGAAAGAATTGAGGGATATCATTCAGAAGTGTCTTATAAATTTTCTCAGAGTTTGGATAAATATATGGTGAATTTTGATACTTTGAAGTTTATGTTGACCAGAGAATTGTTAGCAGAAGCTACAGGGATCTTAGATGAAGGTGAATATTGGTTTAAAAAATTTCCTTTCACCTTTGACGCACAAAAATACTTACTTCCAGATGTAGTAGTAGATTGGGGAAAGGGAGTACCTATTCAAAAATTTAAACCACAATGGATAGAGCCAATCAAAATCCTGCAGATTTATATCACTTATGAAGGGAGATTTGCATTTGTTTTCAAGTAAAATTTTAGGTTTTTACAACATCTCAGCCATGAAGCCAAAATTAATCTCCCATTCTTCTTCTTGAAAAGTTTACAAAAGATGTCTAGTAGGGTGAGGGAGTATCAGGATCACACCAAACAATCTATGTTTCATCATGGGCTTATAAAACTAGTCATAAATACTGTACTTCGAAAGCAGGAGAAAACATGGGACTATTTTCTATTTTGGTCTGGTTTTCAAACAAAGAAGGAAGAGCAATCTCAGAAGAGACAATTGAATAAAGGTCAAAATTTGGTCAAGAAGCTTAAAAGGAGAGTCATGGTCAAGAATGAAGAACATAGTGAAACAGGAAAATCTATGAACAAAGAAAATGAAAACTTTGAAATTGAACAGCAAATCAATATTGAGGAAAAAAAAGTTTGAATGTCAAGTGTGAAGGAAATGGAGCTTGTAGAAGATGCTTTTCCTGAGAGATTGAACCAAGGTGTAAAGGAAGATGTGAAAGAGTAGTAACACATTCCTATTATAGTACTCTCTGAAGAAGAGGAAAGGTCATTATCTGATGAAGCTAGGGTTCACACCAAACAAGATATACATAGACATTCTAAAGAAGAGACAATGTCACGAGGGAAGAAAATGAAAGTTGTCGAACTAGCTTCTATTACACATCAAGGAAAAGTTGTAAAAATGTTAGGAGAAATTGCAACAGCTTGGAGGACGAAGACTAGGCCAAGATCTCAGAAATATTCAAGGAGGTTCGAAAGAAGATGATTTTAGACCAGCATCAAAATGATTTAAAGAGCTCTTGTGTAGAGAAAGGAGAGGTTGCTAAGAAATCAGTCTAATGAAATATTAAAGCCAATGAGTATTCAGAAACCCTTGTGACCTTGATAGAGCATATGGAAGAAGATGAAGAGATCTTTGGAAAGCTGAAAATCCCTTGGATGTCAGAAGGAATGCATCCAGTATTAGAAGGAGGGTGAATTGATTCTGAAAATGAAATTTTGTAGAGGAGTATCAAACATTACAAATATCAGATTGAGTACCTGCATGAGACTAATGAAGGATTAGTTACTGCAAATAGAATACTGAGAGAATATTTGGAAGAGGTAAATAGTCATTATCAGGAACTAATTTCAGTTTCTAAAGAGGCTTTAAAAAGAAAGAGACAGACAAAGAGCATGTTTACAAAACTAAAACAAACTATGCAAGAGCTGACATAGAAGAACAAGGAGCTGACAAAAATAGTTGAATATTTGGAAGCAGATCACCAGAAAGCTAAAAGGAAGACCCAGGCTTTAGAAGGAATTGCTCTTTTAGCAGAGGCAGCAAAAGACTTGTAAAAGTACTTTAAGAAAAGCAGTTATTAGTTAGTTTTTAAAATTTATTTCATTTTTGTATAATGATGGTTTTATTGACCAATTCGATAGATGACCTAAATGTAGTTTGTTCAGTTATATAACCATTTTTCAAAAAACAAGATAAATGTAAGTTTGGGAAAGGACCAAGGGTTCGATTTTTGTTGCAAGGGGAGGCTATCAAGCTATGGTTTATGAGCTAAGTGTAAAAACTCTTATGTGTTTTTGATGACTAAATTATGTAATATATGCAACTATAATCCCTTTTTAGTCTATTGGTTGATTCCATTTCTGATTTGTCTAATCACTGAGTTGATATATTCATTTCTTGTTTAAGGTTATTATTCATGAAGTGCTTGTTAACTGTGGATGGAATTTAATGCTGTCATTATTGTATCTGGTTTATGTTTTATATGTTATGCATCTTAGTCCTTAAATTGTGCATGATTTAGTGTTTTCTTTAGCCTTGTGAAGTTTTTACCCCCTTGTTTACAAACTGTACAACCAAAACCCTAAAACAAATCTATCTTGTTTTATGAGATTGTGTTGGCTTGTTCTTCTGTAGTCTGAGAACAATTTCTAGCACTAATAGTGTCAATGGTATTTTTCATGCATGAGCTATATGGATGCCATCCCTTGTGGAAATAGGTGCATTTTTCCTTCTGTTTTTCCTTCTTGTCCTTCTTCTTGGAAGGATTTGAACTTGCATCACCGGATTTTTTTTCTTTCTGGGTTTTTCTTCTTCTCTATCAGCTTCAAATTCTTGAACATGGGCTTTCCCTTTGAGGAATTTGAAACTACCACTGCTAGTGCTTGATCCTTGGTCTTGATGGTGGCCATTTGGACAAGCTTTTCTTGCTCTTGAGTGAGTGACTTCATCAAGTTTTCTAGACTGGGCATTTTCCAGTTTTGAAGTGTTAACTTGCTGGAGTGGAATGTACTCACAAAAACTGACAACTCTGGCCCCAACTTCGAAAGTATAGACAAGATCAATTGGTCCTCTTTATTTTAAATTCTGTGCTACTTTGATTGCAACACAAGTGACTTAAACTTGGTGAATAAGTATTGGATTGTGTCATAGTGCATTGGGCTCAAGCTTATAAGTTCATTCTCAAGCTGGTGACCACGTAGTTCATCAGTTTTCCCAAATAATGTCTCTAGTTTTACCCAACCCTCATTGGGTGTTGTCAAACTGTTAATGTGGAACAATCGATCTCTCAATATGCTTATACAAAATAATCCAAATGCCTCATCCAATCTGTTGAAGTACTTAGCTTTCTCAATTACAGAATTTGGTTCCACCTCAGTTCCCATGGTAACTCTGTAAATCGCTTTGGCTCTTAGTGGAATCCCCATCTCTTCCTTCCAATAAAATAAATTGAAGGGTCTTAGCATGATTTGGGTAGCCTCCATTTCTTCCTGTGATTTTGATGAATAAATTGCTGGATTTTCTGCAAAAACACAATTCAATTTTATCTGGAACTCCATTAAAAATGCAACTCAAATCACTCTGAATTGATCTGCAAATAAAAAATATCCAAAAAATATATAATTCCATGTGATAAATTCAAACCACAAGAGAATCTAGGAGCATTAGTGAATCTCACAAATCAAATTTGGTGCAAAACTGGCAAAAAACCATCAATTAAAAGACAAATTACACACATAATGTGAACTGGAACAAGATAATTTTGGACTGTATAACCATGAAACTTGTTATTATTAGGTATATAATACAACATAGGAGTTTTGTGAGGCTTTGGAATCCAATTGTGAGCATAAAAGTCAAAATTGCCAAAATGGCATCAAACCCCCCTAGGTGGGCCAATCATGTCCCAAATCACCCCAAAAAACCACAAATTGCTGAGTGGACATGTTTTATGTGTTGTGGGTCAATGATTACACCTTGTATAGTGTGGGTATGGAAATATGGGTCGTGTAGGGTCTCAATGCAACATTTAATGCACCGAATCAAGCAAAAATTGGCCAAAATCCCACTCTAGCACTCCAAGTCAACTTGGTTGTCCACATTCAATGAATGGGAGTGCACTATCAATGATGGTGGTGCAAACGTGGCTAGTTTACTGAGCTAGAATGCTCATGTGGGTGTGAAAGCCCCAATATGACTTGGCATTTGTCCAACTAAGCACCCCTAATCCACCACATAGTGTATTAAAGATTAAAAAGCAATGAAATTGAATAAGTAGTGTAATTGGGTGCTAATGAGTGGATTACTATTCTAACATTTGGAACCCACTTTAACCTTGGTAAAGCCTTGGTCGATAAGGAATTTGTCCATCATGTCGTACCATGCTGAACTCAGAGATCTTCTGTAGTCACTCCCCCTGAAGCGGAGCATCATCTTCCCTCTTCATTATGTATTGGAGTGACATGTAGCATTCTCTGATACTATGTATCCATCATAGGTTACCAGATACCAAGATCCCTTTATCTTAAACTTTGTCGAAAAGTTCCTCTTGCACCCATCTGTGAGCTTGTTGTCTTCTATATATTTCCATATTCAACCTTATAGTAAAGGTTAATATATTCATCACTGTAGGTGATATGTCAAGCTCCTAGATGTGCTTTTCTATGGGTTCCTTTTGAGCTTGTACACAACATATTCTGTACAGGTGGTTCTTTGCTTGATATATACTTCTAGTGAAGAAGTGTGTTTGGTCAATAGAGTATGTCATGCCATAGTCTATTCTTTCTGAGAGAAACCACAAACCTTGATTTGTACACTTGTTCTTGTAGATACATATGGAAGACACTATGAACTTTCCTTCAGGTCTCTAAACCATACCATAGACATCATTCCCCATGATCAACCGTTATTCTTTGATCATAGCTTCTTCCATATATGGAAATGTTAGCATCAATGATGTCACCCATCTGTTTTACACAACTAGAGTGTGTCTGAGGCCTCTTACTTTGGTTTGGAAGTCCCATGATGCTTTTATTCATCTTGGAATATCTCTCATGCCCAATATGGTCTTCATCTTTCGAGGTGGATCTACCGCTTTCTGAAGCTTTTTCTTCCATCACAGTGTCTTTGAACTTGGGAGCTTTAGGTTCATGTTTGTTGGAGTGAATCTTGAATTGTCATCACTTGTTCTTCAGAACAATTATCATCCTCCTTTTCTTGTAGGTGGTTGTACAAGAACTTTCCTACAATTCAAATGCACCAGTTGCATGGTTAGAACCATTTCATAGAACATATGCATAACGACAAATTCTTATGCATCATGCAATTGTTTAGCCAATACAACATTCATCCATATCTCACTGAAACTTTCTATATTCCTTCCATCTCTACCATGACATCATTTAGATTGTGCACTAATCCAATATCTCAGCAAAGAGGTTTCATTCTAGACAAGTAACAATGGAGAGTTGTATAGCACCATGGGCTACTTACCCATCACACGCATATTAGTAGTATAGTGTCATTAATTCAAACACTCTATCATGATTAATACACAACAAATACAGGAAATACAATCCAAATAATTACCTTTGTTTGTTTGTTGTCATCTCCTTTTTGATCAACAACTTCTTCTTTGACCAGTGAGATTGCTTCAATATCATGCTTGCTTGAAAGATTTTCTGGAATGTTGCTTTTGGTAGCCCTAGGGTTTGATAGAGAAACCCTAATTTTTCAATTGAGGTGTCTTTCATATCTAATTGGATAGAAATATGCACCTCCTCAAGGCAAGCTGAGAAGTATACTCAATTTCCCAAAACTGTGATCAGAACTGCAAAATATCTGATGCCCTAGTTTTCTTCAGTTTCTTCTACATAAATGCCTGATATTGTTTCTACGGTAAATCCAATGTTACTGATCCTCTCTATCTAAAAATTCACACTGACTTATCCTTGGCTGTCCTCTTTCCAACACCATATGTTATAGTAGAATTGGTTTCACCAATTGGGACTTATGTGCATTTTCCCAAGGTAACTTATTTCAAGACTGTTCGGAAGAGAAAACTTGTACGGAATGCCACGTGTCACTGTTCCACCTTTAGGGTCTGAAATTTTTACCAAAAAAATGAAATCCCATGCCTTTTCCAAAAAATATTGTAAAATTTCATTTGGAATTTTGTATCCCGAGATATAGCAATCCTCCCTAGGTCACTTGTTTAAGGATGAAGCCCGGGAGACACTGGAACCTTGACTTGGAGGAATCATATCTCCTAGAATATAGCAAATCTGAGGCTGAAACATTTGAAAACTATACATCAGGGATTTATATTTGACCTATAAATGTTTTGGCTCCTGATCCTTATCCAATATCAAGATACAACGAATCTACCAAAACTACTAGTTTTAGTATTTTAGGGTTTTCAGGCATGAAACCCTAATCTTCAATAACTGTAATTGTAGCACTGTTTCAGCTGCAAAAAGGCTTCTTTCAGGGTGGATCTTATACCATGTTAATTTTTTATGGTTATATCAGACCTCATAACATTTGGCATCATAACAATGTAACCATAAGCAAAAATATCACTGAAATATAGACAAACATATACACAAAAAGAACACAAAGATTTATCATGAGAAACCCTCATGGGGAAGAAAACCCATCAAAAATTTCCTTTGTATAAGATATATAAAATACAACCCAAAACCAGCTATTCTCCTCCTTTTGTTATGTCTCTTTCTCTTTCCTATGTGCTACATAAGTAAGTGAGTCTATTTTCAAATAAGAACCACAACTCCTCTATTTATACATATTTGTCAATTGACTTTTGCACTAGACAAGTCAACCCCAATAAACTGTTTGGGACGAATTCACCTACGAATACTCAAAAAAAGTATATTATAGTAATTATTAGGGTATGAAATACCCAACACAAGAGGAGGCTTGACCTCATGACTCTATGATGACCAATTACAATAGTAACACCCCGTCGGAGGAATAATAACATCTCCCTTGGGTTACATCAGTAAAATACATTTAGGAAATCCTTTGAAGTTACAATATTTCAACAATAATAGATGAGAACTTCGTCAAAAGTGTTCCAATTTCCAAAAATTCCCCTTTGAAAAATCCCATCTTGGAAGTCCCCCAACGAAAAGATAAGAATACCTTGAATTTCATCAGTTCCATTAACAAATATTTAAGGGTTGTCAATGTCATTGTATGACAAGGCTAAACTTGTAAATTAGTATGGATTGATTCCTTTTTGAAGCTCAATTTCTTTCTCAGTTCCTTTCCCATTAAGTTTTAAAAAATCCTGTAAAGATGTTCTTGAAACAATCTCTATATTGGGTTCCATATACAAGCGTAATGTAGAATTGTAAAACCAAATGCAATTCAGATGTATCCATTTCTATTTTACTCATAATACATACTTGAATAGTTCAAAGATCCTTGTATAGTGTTCTATTTTTCTCTTGAAATATACCCAAGTAGTGGGGAGAGATCTGTACAGTGGTCTTTTACTTACTTACCTCAGCTTCATATGAGGAAAACATTTCATGTAGTGGTTGTAACTATAAGATGAGTTTGTTTCAATGTTTATTCACTGGATTTTTGTTTGTGTGATGTTTTTCTCTTCTTTCATGGGAAACATGTTTTCATATTTATTCGTATCGTAAAGAATCTAATTGAAACTAAGAAAACATGTAAATTATTGTTATCAACATGGATCTACAATTTCGTGAGGCATGTGATTTTTTCCAAATTTTTACACATTTGATATTTTGTAAATGTTCTATCTAATAAACAATTTTGATATTTGAAGCTACAAAATTCAATGTTTGCAGATGAGGAAATAATTTCATGCTTGACGCGTAGAACAACAATCTTGTGAAACCATAACTTGATGTAATTGAGAAGAGTTCTCCCGTTGGGATATAAAGTAGTTTGATGAAACTAAAACCATAACTTGATACAATTGATAAGAGCTATCTCCTTGGTAAATAAATTAGTTTGATGCAACAGAGATTATAGTGAAACCAAATTGAATTATTAGGGTTCTTATCAGTTTGTTGTCGTTGATAGTCTAGTTTTGATTTGATATAATTTATATTGGGAATTTTTTTCATGATCTATAATAAAGAGATTGATAACCCACTGGTTTCACCAACATACAGATCCTTTGTGAAATTAAATATCAAGTCTTTTTTCTCTAGCTTAAGGATATCCAAATAAATATTTAAAGACTCTAGCAATTTCGCGCACCTATTGAATATATGTTGGAAAAGGAATCATAGTAATGCTCAACGAAAATGATCTTTTTGATCTCATTCTATATTCTAGATTGATTAAAATCATTTTTATTCAAGTTCGAGGCTTGACAGTCCAATTTCTATTCTCTGGTGTCAAGGATGAGTATATTGTTTACAAACCAACTTCAAACTTGTGTGTGTGTAAGCTGATCCCTTCTTTGTTGGTTCATTGGGATTCCGCCTACAAAATAATTTCTCGTTGTAATGTATACATATGGATCCAACATTAAATAAATGAAATCTAAGACACATAGTCACACAATGTAGAAACACAAAGTCACATACTTTGCACAACATGCTTAGAAAGGACACAACGCCACACAGTCATACTTTGCACAATTATGTTGAGAAAGGACACACAATCACATAGTGCAGAGACACACATCCACATACTTTGCATAGTCAGGCTATCAAAATCATGCTGAGAAAGGACACACAGTCACATTAACTATCACATAGTGTAGAGACACACAGTCACATACTTTTCACAGTCGTGCTTTCATAGCCATGCTGATAAATGACACACATACATATTAAAAGTCACATTAACTGTCAGTTTCTGAGCCATGGTTTGGAATGTGACCACTGAAAGATAATAAAACTGTTTTCTGTATCTTGTAAAGAGACTGTTATGTTTCAATCAGTGGGTTGTTCTTCCGAAATTCCTTAATGCCAAAGTGGTCTATCAATGTAGGGAATAGTTTTGTGGAAATCAGCGGAGAAATTAGATGCACGAATTAGACATGGTATGGTGGGATACAGAGCAATAAGGAATTTTGTTATGGAAAGCACCATCTCAAAGGAAAAAATATTAAGAAAAAGTACAAAAGGGAAATCGTTTAAAATGCCAATTGCTGGTCACAATCTATGTCTTGATTTAAAGCTCTCAATACATGTCTTCATCAGGCTAGAGGCAAAGATGATTATCCCACTCCAAATGAACATGACTAATTGGACTTTTGATGCCACTTGATAAGGATATGAGAGATCCTTATTGATGTATCATAAGAGAGCAATGTTTGATATTTCAGAGAAGCAGAGAGATACGAAGATAAGTGGTTTTGTCCATTAACATCCAATAGTTTCAATATAGAAAAACCCCCAATAATCACATGGGGATTGGGGTCTTTCATACAAAAACTTGCCCATTTTTGGGCCATTTTCTAGTATTCAAATCATAACAAAACGCTAACTTCTCTAATTATGGGGAAATTTGAACTGCTCTGTAATATTAAAATAATAAAGTTGAGCTACCCTTATCCATTAATGGTCATTGAAAATTGTCAATGAACAATTGGTCTATGTAGATGCCCACAATTTATAACAAAAATGTTACTAGTAACTTGTAAGCATAGAGTTGATAGTTGGTCTGCACCCCTCTCCCAACTACAATCCTACCAAGAAGAAATAAATTACATGAATAACACAGACTAAGATATGGATAGTTTCTTTTTAGCATATTTCGATATATTAACAGGAAAACCGAATTGTGGCTATAAAGGGCAAGCTCCAAAATTGATTAGAATGATAGCCTGATGGATAATATGCTTACTACAATATATCTGGAGAAAATGAATTGTATTCATCTAGATACGACTCCTGCACGCAAGGCTTAGTTACTAATATTTTGAACGATATAATTTTGTCAGCATAGTTTGCTGGATATACTCTAGGAGTGCACCTAGGAGTGTCGCTTCTATCTTAAGGCTTATTTCATTATTCTGACACCTTGGCTAAAGAGTAACATCTTTTGAAGGGAAGCGAAAATAGACAATAGATATTGGTTAGCTGCCTTAGAAGACTATTTAGCATACACCTTTGTTCTTTATTATTCTTGTCCAATGCAAATCGTATTTAGCTATTTTGGCACTTGTTTCTAGTGCATTTTCTAAAATTTAAGGAAAGAATTCAGAGGCCAGGTACCATAAGGGAAATTTTTGTGTTTCTTACATGTCAGATCTATATTGGTTAGTAGGCATGGTTTGGATGAATATCCTCCTGTAGATTATAGTGTTGGGACTTGAGAGGCAGTAATAGAAAGTATAGACTCCATATAAGTACTGGTTATAGAAGATTTTATGTCTCTGGAATTGATCATAATGGTCCAGAGTTGTCTTCTAGATTTTTGGCTCTTATTGGATTTTCTAGCATGTCAAGAGATTCTAAAATCAAGATGATCCATTGAGATCAGTGATGTTTCGGTGTCAAAATATAGAGACGCACATTTATGTCTCATTAATAATATTGGTATAGATTACACTGTACAGAAAACCCTTACAAGCTTGGTAGGAAATTTTTTCCATAACTAGAATTAGCAAACTTTGGAGGCTCAACCTTTCCAATTGTATGGCTTAAATTAGTTGTTTCATTTCCTCCTTTTATCAAGGTTATTTTTTTCTCTAAATCACGTATAGCTAAAGACGTTGTTAACACTAAAAAGTGTTCACGTAGCTCTCCATGGTATAAGCCATAGACATATATCATATTCCTACCATTATTTATTTCATTTTGACCTTCACAATTGTATTTCCACTAAAAATGGTCTAAAACATCATTATTCCTTCCCAAAATGAAGGGATGACGAGAATTTATTGTGATTTATCCTCACTCTCTCCCAAAAAGGGATAAAAACCCTGAAAAAGAGAATGAGTTAAAAACCCTAGATAAATACCATGGCTTAAAAAACCCTAAAACCATACTATAAATACATTGTGAAGGATTCTCCCAAAACACTTTTTTTCCCTTTTTCCATCAATCGCATCACGTACTTTTCCTTCCATATTTTTCCACAACATTTCCCACGGTGTACATTGAGTTCACTCTGTACCCACTTGGATCCATTCCCCCCATTTAAAACCAATTGTGGAAGAGATTGGAGACCCAAACTGTGGAGCTGCAGAACCACTTTCGAGGACGACTACAGTGGCCCATTTTCAGAAAGGTGTGTTTACTTTTATTTCTTGCATTAGTTAGTTTATGTATATGTGAAAACCCTACAAATATTTTCTTTTGTTGTATCATTTATTTTGTTATTGTTGAACTCTTCCTTATGCTCTGGATGAGCTAAGGTTGGTGCTCTTGCACGTAGTAGGGGAGAAATCCCCACTAAAGTTTTGGCTAGTCAACTTGGTCGATCCATACAAATATTTGTTTTTGCAGGTTTTCTATTGGTTGTTCTCCTCTTCTTCCCTTAGCCATCATAGCTCTGACCCCTTGCGGAAGATCTGAACTAGTACTGCATCAGTTCCTGCCCCCTGACCCTAGCTGTTTGTCTGTTTAATTTTTTTTTTTTTGGGACGACTCACATCTATCTAGCCAAAAGTCATGACCCAGTACTACCTTTCTTCCAAATAAGAGTGACTTAGGTCACTCCTTTAGCCCCGATAAGAGAAACCTGGATCAAAAACCTAGATCTCTTCTGTCCTAGATTCTAGAGAGACCCCAACATCCTCAATATTATCTGCCCTCTCCCATGATGCCACCCCATCCTGGTAATGCCTATAGTGTTTCCCAACCAGGTTATTCCCTTGATTACTCATGCATAATAGCTCAATCTGACACTACTCCATCCTATGTGCCTCCTGGTTATGCCCCTGATTATTCACACATAATGACTCAGTCCGTAGCTACCCCTTCCTATGCACCTTCTGCACCAACTCCTCACGTTCATGGATTGAATTGTTCGACACACTTATGCACTAGGAAAATGGTTGGCTTTGTAGCCCCACGAGCTACTCCGGTCTATTATGCACTACCTGTCCTACCCACTCTGGCTTTGGTCCTGAATCCTTTTGTCTCTTTAGGATAGATCTATGCACAACAAAACCTCCATAGCCAACCCACCCCCAATAACAAACAAGGCCATAGAAAAAACAAGAGAGTTAGGAATCAAGGCAACAACCAACCCCAAGGAGGTGGCTAGCAGGCCAACCCTCCAAACAATAACAACATTGAACCCCCTGCATAGAATCCCCAGCATACCACTCAACCTAGGAACAACCCATAGTTGCAAACTAACCATCCTTGTGCTATATGTAACACTTACAGAAATTACACTCATTAGTGTTGTCACTTGACCCCTGTCCAACAACTACTTCAAAACTATAGTTAACATGATCCCAACACGACTACTTCAGCTCCATCAAACCCAACACCACTAGGTCCTACACCTATGGTTCGTTAAAACCCCTATCACACCAAGGAATGGTTGCAACCTAACCCTTGGCCCCACAAGCTCCCACAACCACTACTGCAGTCCAACCCAATGGTGTTGGTTTCCATCACCTTATGATGTTATTGTTCAATGTCAACCTCTAGAATCGATGTAACTAGTATGGTTCGACCACAAAAGGTGTTGACCCATTAATGAAATCTACCTCTTCATCTCCTCAAATGTCTTTGCATTTACTGAGACCCCCTACGAATGGGACTACCAAATTCCCATGGTTCCTTATGTGTCGCATCGCAAACAATGCCATTGCTAGAGCTATGCTTAACTACTATATTGTTGGTGACTTGGCCCAGTCCCCCACTTCCATGTCTGCTATGGAAGTGCTAAAAAATTGTCCTTTGCAACAGAAAGAATTGTTTTATGCGCTAGGTTCCATTGATCCCTTTGATTCTAGGTTGATCACTTTCGGCCTAGATCAAGGAGAGCCAAGGATTCCACCCTCTGTTGCCTTCTAAGTTTTGGTCATAAGATGAAATTTGGAGATCCATTGATGAATCATTGATGAGGGGGAATCCACCTATGTTATGTCAACCTTTGTTTGGCACAAAATCAGATTCCCCACCCTTCAACCTTCCATCACCGCCCTTCGTGCCTATAATGGCCACTCTACTCAGCCCTAGGAAATTCTCATGAATGTACTTGTTGAGTTATTTGACAAAACAATGTTGATTGACATTGAGGTTGTCAATACCTAACTCAATTACAACCTCCTCATACGACATAGTTACATGTATGCAATGCGAGCCATTGCCTCTACTGTCTTCTGACTCTTGATGTTCCCTCATGACGGGAATATTGTGACCATTAGCTAGCTGACATACTATGATCTGAAGGGGCTAGACACACCAAAACAAGTCCTTCCCACTATATACACTACCATCGACAACGTGTCCATACCATCCCTTTCTGATGTTGGCCTAGGCTTGTTTTCCAACGCTCCTATGATGAACACCTGTTTGTCCTTTGTTGGCGTAGACCAACCAACAAAGACTTGTATATAGGGGTTCCCACTCTATCGACACTCAACCTTCACAATCTCCTTGAGCATCATCCCAGACAGGTTATTCCCTGCCCAGCAACACCCGCAGAGCGAATGAAGTCTCAGCCGAGATGTTCGAGGGAGAGCTGTCAGAACCAAGTTTCCACAGTAAGGAGGAGGATTTAGGGAAACATCGGTTCATCAAATTATTTATTAGATATAATAGAACCATTCATCATACATCGCATAATTAATAACAGATCTACCATTTCAACCACAGATGTAACATATTTCCTCATTCATGTATTCATCGCAGCAGTATCACATTATTCATTCATAAAACATAATCATCATACATTTGTCATTGACATCACGACACATAAAACATAAAGAGACAAAAGACAATAGTGTTTCAGCTCAACATCCATCGTATCATATTAATTTCTCTACAACAGATCCAAAACAATAGTTGTCTTTCTCCACAGTGAGAGAAAGATCAACCCACAAGGTTGCATAAAGGAAAAAAAAGATTCAATCTCTCACTTTCTCTCGGCTATCACTTCTCTATCCACACTGAATTGCAATTATAATTATATATATAGGCTTGCACATTTACATTCATGGTCCACTTATAACTAACTTCTAACCGATTTAACCACTAATGACCTATATCCACAAAATGTGGTCAACCAATACAAAAATATGCATAAAATATTCAAACGCGGTTTGTTTTCCTCCCATCGCATTGTATTTTCCTTGCATGGTGTCACATAAGCTTTCGCAACATCCTAGATGTTGCGTAACTCACCTATCTCCATCCCCTTGCCAACATGGGTGTCTTAATCGGAACCTCAGATTGACTGGGAGAAATATAGCCAAGGACAACTTTGCCAGATACTACTATCTCATCGGAACCAGCCTGCATACTCACAACTTCTTCATCAATTTCTTTTGAGACAACATTCTCACTCATAAGATGCCTTGTATCAAGGGAAGCCTGCATTTCCCCTTCAACAACCGTTGCCTTATGTAGTGGAGCTTCCTTCAACAACCCAACCCAACTCTTCTGCAACTTTTCTCAGTGCAACAGTTCCTCATGTGGTTTATTTGGCTACCAGCCCTCAACTTATAACACCAATTTTTCTTTAGATGCCATCATGACTCACTCAAGTGCATCATTATGACTAAATCATTCATGTGTTTTCTAAATACGCCATCGATTATGCCACCCTGCCTTTCAAATCTGCTATCATTAACTATGATGTCAACCATGCCATATTTTCCCTCTTTTACAGTTGTTATTGAGTATTGATGTGATGTATAGTCGCTGTCATGGAGTCTCCCGTACAATGCAAGCCATGGTTTCTATCCATGGAGAGATCCTGTCATGCAACCCCATCCCTTTTGCATGTCATGGCCCTATATTCTTAGCATATCCTCCTGCTGATGCGCAACCTTTTCCTATCATACAACCCTGTTCCAGTGGACCACCTTGTCGCGGCCATGTCCCCTTAGCGCAGCCTTTTCCTGTCGCACCACCTTGTTTCGACAGACCACCTTGTCACAGCCTTGTCCCCTTGGCGCAGCCTCCTGCTGATGCACAAACTTGTCTTGTCGCACAACCTTGCTTTGGCATCACCATTTTCCTTCGCTAACTGGATATTAACTTATGAGTCAACTATCCCCTAACGTAATATGACCCCTACTGTTGGGCCCACCATTCGTCTTGCTACCTATCTCTAGTTTTTTTTTAAAATCTTTACGCATTGTCTCAGGCATTGTGTGGCTATGGCCTTGTCCTATAGGGTTTCAAGCGGCTTCCATTCACAAAATTTGGCAAGACCTGGCAACTTGACTTCTGCAATTGAACCCCTCCTCGAGAAGTAATGGAATGAACGAGATACAGTCCTAAACAGTGCATTTGTAACTTACCTGGATTCTTCATGAACTTGCTATCATATAACATCACCAAATATCCTTGTGAAATTGTTTGTTTTTGATGTGGAGGTCATGCCACAGCTTCTATCAATCCTTCTTGACATGCTACTAAAATCCCGCAACGAAGTGGTCCTCTTCCAGTTGGACTAGCTATGTTGCTCGCTCCTCAAGTGCTGCTACATCGACCATGCCAGTTGCTGTTACAATGTGCAGACTAGGAACAATGTACTCCATAGGCATGACTGCCTCTTTCCCATAGACTAATTTGAATGGGGTCTTCCCCGTCAGACTCTTTCAAGTGGTGCGATATGCCCACAGAAATGCAGGAATCTTTAAATCCCAGTCATCATGATTAGAATTACATACCTTTGTCAGTGTGGCTTCCAAAATTTTGTTGAAGGCTTCTATGATTCCATTTACATATGGGTGATATGGGGTACTTTTCTTATGCTGCACCTGAAATTCCTCTATCATTGCTTTTATTGTGCGGTCGATTTTAAGTGACTACCCTGGTCACTCATCAATATCCTAGGGCATCCAAACCATGTCACAATGTTTTCAAATATGAACTTTGTTGCTGTCGCAGCGGTGCAATCCATAACTGGTGTAGCCTTTTCCCACCTTGTCAAATAGTCAATCATGGTGATTATGTACCGTGAAGCCATTCTCTTCCCTGGTGGGTTTATGGGACCCACAAAGTCTACCTCCCATTTATCAAAAGGTTGCAAAGTTACCTATGGTACATGCAACATTTCATCCCGTCGTGATGGCTTCTCGACACATTTTCAGATCGCAGCTCCTCTCATAGTCTATAGCATCATTATACAAAGTAGACCACCATAACTTGATGCACAACACCTTACGTGCAGTAGCTCGTCCTCCGTAGTGTCCAATCGTGATTCCTGCATGCACTTCTTCTAGAATAGACCCTTGCTCATGAGGTAGAACACACCATCACAGGATCTCATCTGGTCCAAGCTTGTATAAGTGCCCAACAATCAACCAGAAATATGAAGCCTTCACTACCAACTACTTTTTCTCATTGGTTGACATTTCCTTTGGTGCAACTCCTGTTGCCAAGAACTGAATGATTGGTGCATAATGGTCATCTGTGATATCAACTCTAAACAACCATGCATCCGACAATCCATCATCAATATTAGTGGGCTCTTTACCTATTTCAATGCGGGACAGATGATCAGGACCAACATTCAGGTGGCCTATATTCACAATTATTTTGAAATCAAACTCCTAAAAGAGAAGTAGCCAGTGACATATCTTGCCCTGAGCACAGGTTTATTAACTATATATTTCAAAGCTGAATAATCAGTGAACATTTTGAAGTGACCACCTAAGAGATAGTGCCTGAGCTTTTGCAGTGCATATACCATCACCAACATCTATATTTCTATGGTCGTGTAATTCTTATTAGCAAAGGATAACTTCCTTCTAGCAAAGGCAATCGGGTGATCCAAATCTCTTTCTTCTGGTTGCACGCGTACCACTCCCAGCACAATGGATGAGGCATCGACATGGGCATGGAACTCCTTGTTCCAATTGGGGAACAAAAGTATCGGTGATGAAGACATCTTGGCCTGCACTGTGTCGAAGCTACTTTGACACTCCTGGCTCCATATGAATGTGACATCCTTCTTTAACAATTTCTCCATCAAGACAGTAATCGCAGCATAACTGCGAATGAACTTGCGATAGTACCCACTGTGTCCTAGTGTCGTGCGAAGCATCTTCATAGTTGTAGGTGGAGGCATGCTTAGGATGAGTGCAATATTCACTGGATCAAACAACATTCCCTGATTACAAATGATAAGACCCAAAAACATCCCAAATGGTGCACAAAATATGCACTTCTTTGAATTTAAGGCGATCCGATGCCGTCGACACCTTTCCAACATCAAGTGCAGGTTTGCCAAGTGATCCTTAATCAACCCGTAGACTATCCAATCATCCATATATACTTGCAAGAATTTGTGAATAAAATATTTAAATGTAGCGACAACAACCGGAGAGAATATCACAGGTGCATTCTTCAACCCAAAGGGCATAACTGTGTACTGAAAACAACCCCATTTAGTGACAAATGTGGTTTTATGGTGGTCTTCCTTTGCAATTCTTTTCTGGTGATAACCAGAAAATCCATCTGTAAAAGAGTACATTTCTTGACCGCCTACTCCTTCAAGCACCTCATTAGTGAATGGTTTCGGAAAGGGATCATGCATGCAAGCATCATTCAGTTTCCTTAGATCGACGCAGATTCACACTTCACCAGTTTTCTTGTCTTTGACCACCATAGGACTTATCCATTATGATTCTTCAATAGGCTCAATAATCCTTGCATCTAGCATTTGGTCAAGTTCACCCTTAACCCATTCTTTATATCATGGATTCAAGCGATATGGCCTCTGACACACTGGTTTTGCATCTGGTTTTAACGAGATTTTCATTTCCCCTAGGTCACTCACTATCCCCTTCATTTCTGAGAATTTTGTTGGGAATAGATCTTGAAACTCATGCAATAGATCTATGATATTTTCCATGGTCTCCTCATCCTAGTAGTCCCCAATATTTGCAAATTTCAGATTCTCTTCTGTCCCAATGTTAACTTTCTTAATATTCAGCGGTTGCATCATGGGATTAGTCGGCACATCCAGTGCTGTGACATCCTGAATTCCTTCAGTATCTGGAATATTAATATTGCACAAGTCATCATCATCCTCTGACTCACTAGAGATGTTGTAGCATTCCATCATAGATTTCATGTGGCAATGCGCATGTGGGTCCACAAGATATGCAACTGAGACAAATTTCAATACTACATCCCGAATGATATGTAGTGCATTGTTAACCTCTGCATTAGCGTCTGCAAATCCAAAGGTATGCGCAAAGAAAAAAATCAGCTACTCTCAAGTAGTTATTTCTCTACATAGTTATGATGATATGTACCAAGACCTCGTCATTTCATCCAATGCATGAATAAAAGCATGGACCCATTCATCCTTGGGTCATGATTCCCACAAAGTCTGGCATTCCCTTAGATGACTATAAGGGTTATTTTTCCGTCATATCTCCCAGTGTGATATACCTCCATATATTTGAAGTGCATGGTCATCAACCATTGACACTGTTCCCATTCTTGAATGGTCTCCTTATGAAATTCCCACCAGTGTGTTGGAGTTTCCTTCAATGCTTCTCCTAATTCCAACAAGCATTGAGGCTCAGATACCTTCACTTCAAACTCATCGAGAAACCCAAATGGTTCCAGTAGTCCTTCATATGTCAGAAACTCAACCATCTCAGTCGTGACATGGCATAGAGAATACGTGATCAACCCACATTTTCTAAGCAATACCTCATGCATCCGGTTTTTCCAATTTTCTAGTGCATCATTAGATTCAGAGGACGCAGAGCTAGCACTGCACCAACCCAGCTATCCATTAGCAGTAGGATGGATATAATATTTAGAAATATTGTAAACGTGATCCCATCCTCTAACAACTTCATCTTTGACAGGTTCAATATATCGCCTTCCTTCATTAGGATCCATATGGGCGATGAATCAGATATCCTGGTTGTCAAATGTCATCAACTGCTTATTAAATTTGATCATGACCATGCTATCATTGGCCCATCCAATCCCTAGTAGTGTAGGATAGGATCCTCCTCCATCAATGACTTTGATTACATCAAAGTTAGCATGAGTCCTCAAACCTTCGACATCTACGACCAAATTCGACATCCGAACGATTGGTTGGACTTTGGCCTGATTAGCCAATCTCAGCTGCACTGGGGACCAACCAAGTGTCGGCTCCCCCATCTTCTTCCATGTTTTTTTTTTCAGGATATTTACATAAGAACCCATATCCAGAATAACTGAGTCGACTTCATAGTGTTGATGCAATTGTAACTTTGAAATGTATTCACTTGTATTTCTTATGTATTGTAACCCGATCTTTATTCCGGGATATATTTTTAATGTACTTGCATCATGTCATGCCCCGATGTTCCCATCAGGAGTTTCTATAATGTAAACAAGTAATGTCAAGTCAAGGTGGGTAACCCTCCTATTGTCTAACGTTTAATGTCCCCATAGTTCCATGGCACTAGGGTTATTAGACTCTCCTAGAGAGGTATGCCCTAGTAGGGTTTAGTCAAGTCGGGAATTAGTAAAAATAGAGAGCTAGCCTCTCTATTTAACACACACTGGGGAAAGGAAGAGAAAGACACCGGGGCAAGGAATAAAGAGGTTACTGCTGTTGGGAGATCATTTTACTATTTTGGGGTTTCACTTTTGGTGCTGATTCTATCTCTGAGGAAGTTGCATGGTTTTTTTCCCATTTATGGTTTCCTTGAGGAAAAACACTGTGTTCATTGTCTCTTGTGTTTGATTGTTGTGCTTATTGTTCTCTCAGTTAAAGATCCTAATGTTATGCTAGCTTAATGTTAAAAATCTAACATGGTATCAGAGCTAAGTTGAGAAGAAGACACTATGCAGCTGCGGGAACTAGGGCTTCCTATTTTGTGGATCTATCTTCACATATTTTCAGCAAAAGTAGGGTGGAATAATTATCCTCCCTAGGGCGCATATTTCTGTCGAAACATAATCCAATTCTAAGTTTTTTTAGTTTTGGGCCCGACACAACTGTCAAAAATTAGGGCTTTTCACAAAAGAGAATTTTTCCAGTGATCCCAGGCCTGGATTGATATCCTCCCCAAAATCGAAGTTAGGGATCAAATTCAAAGCATTTGGTTGGACAAAACTCCAGAAAAGAAAAACCCTAATTTTCACCTGAACCAGCACTGTACGATTTCAGCTCCAAATCCAAATCTGACATCTTGACCTCGTAAGATCTAAATATTTTGTATTTCCATTTGAGGTTCTCAGTTAAAGATGTCTCATCATACCAAGCTTGATGAAAATCTTAAGGGAGATGATATCTTCTGAGCCTGGAAGTATAGGATCTCCTTGGTCCTGGAAGAAAATGAGTTGGACTCCTATATTATTGAGGAGGTTCCAGTTCCAGAGGGAGATGAGGCTAAGGCCTTACATAAGAAGAATTTGGTTATGGAAAAGAGGATCATTGCTGATTCTATCAAGGATCACCTCATACCACAGGTGTCCTCCCTCAAGACACCTAAATCTATGTTTGATGCCCTAACCAAATTGTTTGAAGGGAAGAACATAAACCAGAAGATGACTCTGAGAAACCAATTGAAGAATGTGAAGATTCAGAATGCAGAGACCATCCAATATTACTTCACTAGAGTTTCTCAGATCAAGGAACAACTGGAAGCAGTAGATGAAGAAGTGGAAAATGCAGAGATTATAATGAGACCACCTTGAATAGTCTCCCTAGGACACGAGACTATTTCATTCAAGGGATTTGTGCTAGAAATAAGTTAGTCAAGTTCAACAAACCTTGGAAAGAATGTTCACAAGAAGAATCTCGGATAGCAGCTTGAGAAGAGAAGATGGGAAGTGAATATCAAGATCTCACAGTTCAATCCAAGAAACCCAGAAGGGACCATCACCATCATCATTCTAAAGGTAAGCACTCTTCTCACAAGAAATCTCAACTGATATGTTATACTTGTGATGAAATAGGACACTTTGCAAGAGATTGTCCTAAAATCAAAAGGAACTCTCACAAGAATAAAAACAACAAGAGAAGACATCATGCTCATGCTGCAGAGGATGATGAACCTTCCACAAAGAAGACCAAAAATGAAAGTGAAGATTCTTCAAGTGATGAGGAATATGTTTTGATTTCTGCTCTCATGAGAAATATCACACATGGAAGCAATGATTGGATTATAGAAAGTGGGGCTTCCAAGCATATGACAAGATTCAAGGAATCCTTTGTGAGACTATCAGAACATGAATCACCTCACAAGTTGAAGTTTGGAGATGACTACCAATATCCAATAAAAGGTAGTGGGGAATCCTCCTATAAGCTAGACTCTGGAAATTCTATGACAAAGAAAGAAGTATTGTTTGTACCAAGAATAAAGAGGAACCTTCTCTCCATATCTACATTAGATGCAAAAGGAATGAGGGTTGCATTTATAGATGGTCAAGTCATCATGTAGCCAAAAGGAAAGAATATTGATGATGCAGTAGTGATTGGAGAACAAGAGGGAGGATTGTACAAATTAAAGGGCCATCCAGAACAAGCCTTGGTCCATGACACAGTAGAGCCAAATGAGCTTTGGAATATAAGACTTGCACATGTGCATTACAGAGCACTGCCACTTGCAAGCAGAGCTGTCGAAGGTCTTCTAGAAATTCAAGCAAAACATGGCGGGGGCTGCAAAGGATGTGCAAAAGGAAAGAATACAAAGAAGACATTTCCAAGTAGCGAGAGAAAGGCAAAAGGAGTCTTGGAAATCATCCACTCCGATGTATGTGGTCCAATGCCATTAAGTTCTCTAAGTGGGTATGTATACTATGTTTCTTTTATTAATGATTTTTCTAGGAAGACATGGATTTACTTCATGATGAACAAATATGAAGTATTCAGCAAGTTCAAGGAATTCAAAGCCTTGATCGAGAATCACACTGAAAAGAATATTAAGAACTTTCAATCAAACAATGGCAGAGAATTCAGATCAAATGAATTCAAAGATTTATGCAAAGACTCAGGCACTAAGAGGGAGTTGTCCACTCCTTATAATCCACAACAGAATGGGATTGTAGAACGGAAGAATAGAACTATCATGGAAGCTGCAAGAGCTATGCTTCATGATCAAGATCTTCCTATGCATCTTTAGGGAGAAGTTTTCAGAACAACAGTGTATGTATAGAACCATACTCCACATAGAGTACTCAAGAACAAGACTCTCAAAGAAGTCTTCTCCGGCAAGAAACCAAAAGTCAGCCATCTCAGAATATTCAGCTGTCTTGTGTACATACACATTCCAAAAGAGAAGAGAACAAAACTAGATCCTTCAGGAAAGAAGGGTATATTTGTGGGATACTCTGAAAGATTGAAGGCTTAAAGAATACATTTCCCAGGATTCAAGAAGATTGAAATCAATAGGGATGTGACATTTGATGAAGATACAACTTACAAAAAATCCAGAAAGAAACCTATTGAAGAATTTGAAGAAGCAGAAGCATCCAGAATTCATGACACAACCATGAATGAAGAAACTCAAGAAGAAGATCGAGAATTTGAAGAACCACAAAGACCTGTAGATCCACCTCAGGAGAATAATCCTCACAATAGGAAACCTGCTTGGGTACGAGAAGCTATCCAAGGTGCGGAAAGATATGGGGATCCATAAGAGAATCACAGAGAAAGAAAGAGGACTAGATCCTGCTTCAGATATGTAGCATTACTATGTGATTTCATCGATAAAGAACCTTCCAATTATGAAGAAGTGGTAGAACGAAAATAATGGAAGGATTCTATGATCGAAGAGTATCAATCGATGAAGAATGATGTAACTTCCAAATGGATCTACAAAATCAAGCATGCTGCAAACGGTAGCATAGAAAAACATAAAGCAAGATTCGTGGCTCGTGGTTTCTCCCAGTAAGAAGGAATAGATTATGAAGAAACCTTTGCACCTGTAGCCAGATACACTTCCATCAGATTAGTACTTACTCTAGCTGCAATGATGAAAAGGAGGATACACCAGATGGATGTTAAAACTACTTTCTTGAATGGTGTAGTAGAAGAGGAAGTGTATGTAGAACAACCACTCGGTTTTGAGACACATGACAGGGAGTCTCATGTATGTAAATTGAAGAAATATTTGTACGGTTTAAAACAGCCACCCAGGACATGGTACAACATAATTGATAGCTTTCTATCTAGTTTGGGCTTTACCAAGAGTAAAGCATATTCCAACCTTTATTACAAGGTTGAAGATGGAAACCCAGTGATGCTCCTACTATATGTAGATGATATGTTTGTAACAGGTATGGATGGGTTGATTGCTGATACGAAGAGAAAGCTTGCTGCTGAGTTCAAAATGAAGGATTTGTGAATGATACACTATTTTCTAGGCATGGAGGTATGGTAGAATGTAGATGGAATATCCCTCGGACAAGGGAAGTATGCACTAGAGATCCTAAAGAGGTTTGGGATGATGGACTGCAAGGCTATGGCCACACCTATGGCATCAAACCTGAAGCTATTGAGTGATGTTTCATCAGAAGTGGTTGATGCTATGATGTATCATCAGATGATTGGGTCCTTGATGTATCTGATGAACACAAGACCATACATTTGCTTTGTTGTGAACACCTTGAGCCAGTTCTTGATAGATCCGAGACATGTTCACTTGATTACTGCAAAGCATATTCTGAGGCACCTGAGGGGTACAATTGACTATGGGCTCAAGTATGAGGCAAGTCATAAGATTAACCTAGAGGGTTATGTTGATTCAGATTGTGTAAGCAGTGCCATCGATAGGAAGAACACTTCAGGGTGTTGCTTCAGTATGGGATCAAGTGTGATCTCTTGGTTTAGTAGGAAGCAATCCTATGTGGCACTGAGTACAGCTGAAGCAGAGTATGCCGCAGCTTATTCAGCTAGTTGTGAGGTAGTATGGCTGAGGAAGCTACTATCTAATTTATTTGATCTCCAGTTGGATGCTACTTGTATATATTGTGACAACCAGAGTTGTGTGAAGTTGTCAGAGAATCCAGTGTTCCATGACAAGTCGAAGCATATCAAGATCAAGTATCACTATATCAGGGATATGGTGCATAGAAGAGTAGTGAAGCTCTAGTATGTTGTGACGGAGGAACATATAGCTGATGTGTTAACGAAGCCATTGGATATGGTGAAGTTCGAGTACTTCAGGGAGAAGCTTGGTGTTATCCAGATTGAGGTTTCCTCCAAGGGGAAGTGATGAGACCCATAGCCATTCTGACATGGTGAGAGGATTAAGTTTCTTCCATGGTTAGATGTAAGGGTTGAGACATTCTATCATGGTGAGAGGATTGGTTCCTTTCATGTCAAATATGAGTGCTGATCCATTCTGATATGACTGTAGGATTGGTTCCTACATGATTAGATGTAAGGGCTATTGCCATTCTTGGAATGGAGGTGCCTGGTTAGTTACCAGGAATACTTGGTCTGGGACCAAGGGCATTTCTGAAATGACTATAAGATGTATTCTTACATGATCAGATGTGAGTGCATGGCCATTATGATGTGATTGAGGTATTGGTTCCCACTTGATTAGATATAAGGGTTGATGCCATTCTTTGGGAGAATGGAGGAACCTGGTTAGTTACCAGGTAGCTCAGTCTGGGACTAGGGGCCATTCTGATGTGACTGTAGGATTGGTTCCTACAAGATTAGATGTGAGTGCATGCCATTCTGATGAGTAGGTCAGATATAAGTGCTGGGCCATTCTAACAAGTAGGTTAGATATAAGTGCTGGGCCATTCTAACAAGTAGGTTAGATATAAGCGTTGGGCCATTCTGACAAGTAGGTCAGATGTAAGGGCTGGGCCATTATGACATGGGAGAGGATGAGGTTCTTTCCATGGTCAGATATAAGGGTTGGGCCATTCTGACATGATGAAGGGATTAGGTTCCTCTCATGGTCAGATGTGAGTGCTAGCCATGCCTTTCTGATGAGTTAAGGTTAGATGTAAATGCTGGATGAGCCATTCTAACTTAGGGTCAGATATAAGAACTGAGAAAGACCTACATGGAGGCTAGGCCTATAACCAACATGAAAAATGGTTGGCTCTATAGAACTTCCTGTGACGAGAAGAATCATGAGATAGCACCTGTGGTACCAATCCAGATCGAGTGAGGATCTAGATCTAGTGATGATGTCTCAATAGTGATGATCCAGATCGAGTGATGATCCAAATCCAGTGATGATCCAGATTGAGTGATGATCTAGATCCAGTGATGATGTCTAGTGATGATCCAGATCCAGTGATGATGATCCAGATCAAGTGATGATCCAGATCCAGTGATGATGATCCAGATCGAGACATGATCCAGATCAAGTGATGATCCAGATCCGATAATGAAAGATGACTTGAAGATGAAGAGGACTTGAAGATGAAGATGACATGAAGATGAAGATGATGAGAGATTGACGATGACCTAGATGATACAGAGAAGAAGACTTGTGCTGTTAAATTGTGTCGAGAGAATACCTTCCTAGTTAAGAGGGAGTGTTGATGTAATTGTAACTTTGGAAAGTATTCACTTGTATTTCTTATGTATTGTAATCCAATGTTTATTCCGGGATGTATTTGTAATGTACTTGAGTCATGTCATGCCCCGATGTTCCTATCGGGAGTTTCTATAATGTAAACAAGTCATGTCAAGTCAAGGTGGGTAACCCTCCTATTGTCTAAGGGTTAAAGTACCTGCAGTTTTGGGGCACAAGGGTTATTAGACTCTCCTAGAGAGGTCAGGCCTAGTAGGTTTTAGTCAAGTCAAGAATTAGTATAAATAGAGAGCTAGCCTCTCTATTTAACACACACTCATCCACACTCAGTTCTAGCACATAGCTGAGGAAGAGAAAGACACTGGGGCAAGAAAGAAAGAGGTTACTGCTATCGGGAGATCATCTTACTATTTTGGGGTTTCAATTTTGGTGCTGATTCTATCTCTGAGGAAGTTGCAGGGTTTTTTTCCATTTATGGTTTCCCCGAGCAAAAACACTATGTTCATTGTCTCTTGTGTTTGATTATTGTGCTTGTTGTTCTCTCAGTTAAAGATCCTAATGTTATGCTAGATTAATGTTAAAAATCTAACATAGTCCCCAATATGGATGTTCATTCTCATTTCCTTTCCCGTCTTTTTATTTTGTAAAGAATTCACCACAAAGTCCTGCAACTCTCTATCTAGACGCTCCAAAAACTTCTCGATCTCAACCAGAGCATCAGGATATCTTTCCAGGGAGAAACAACTCTCAAAGAACTGTTGTAAAGTACCATGCTACTATGATGGTCCAGCTTCTAATGAAGGATCAAAAGCAGAAGGCATGTGAATAGTAGGTGTCTTATCAAGATTTCTTCCAATCGCCTCGAGAGCATAAAAAAATGTATCTCTCTCAGTCATGATATTGAGTTGTACTTTATTCTTGCCAGCAAATTGAATCTGTGGATGTGGTCCATCATCTCTAGTCATCTCACCTCCTTGAGTGACAATCCCAACATCAACATCCTCTGTTTGCGGTTCTGCTAGAATTGTCGCAACTGTTGACCCTTGATTCTGGTTCTATGGCGGAGGCTGGTTCAGGGGTGGATTTTGGTTCAACAGTGGATTCATTGGCTGATTTTCATTCTGATTTTTCATTGGAATTTGGGGCTGATCTTGATTCTACAATGGCTACTAGTTCTGTGTATGATTCTGAGCCTGAAATTAGTTTTGATTCTGCAACAGAGGAACATTTTCGATCTGCCATTTCGTAATTAGCTGAGGGAAATTTTAAACAGTATGATTAGTTGCTACGCCTTATACACATTGTAAATGAGGAGAATCCCTCTGATAGTGCCCAAATTTCCCACATTTGTAACATTGGATTGATGCACGACCCCATCCTCCTCCTCAGCCGAATCCTCCTCTTCCCCTGAATCCTCCATGGAATCCTCCCTACTAGTGGTACTACGGTTGAGCGACTTGCTATTGATATTGGGGTTTGGCCACCTGCTGCTACGGGGGATTTGGATACTAAATGTAGTGCGCTACTTGGACATACTACGGCTGTGGGGGAGCCATTGACATCTGCGGTCATGGTGCAAACTACGGTTGTGACAGAATAAACTACATTTGTGGTGGAGACGCATACTGGAATTAAGGTGGTGGCTGCACCACCTACAGCTATGACTGCTGCACTATACAAGGATATTCACCTTTCATGAAATACAAATCATATTTCTACTCTTGAAGTAGATTATAAGCTCGACAACCCTTATCCTTGTGCCCAACTGAGCGACAAAAGGTGCAAAATAAGCTTGTTGGCTTCGTAACCATTTTTGGCATGTAGGTACAATCTTCATGTTGATTTCCATATATTTCACATATGCGACACCACAGCACACCACTTCAACTCAGCGAGTTTGGCACTCCTAAAGTAGATAGTTTCGGAAGGTGGGACATGTATCTTTGGTGTGTCCGCCCACATGACACCAAGTGCACCACAAGTCATCATGTTCGTCTTTCACCTTCTTAATGTCCTAGAACTGAAGCACCAGGTTCACCAGTGGTGCCTGGATTTGGTTCATGCCAACAACAGTTTCTCCGATAGGTGAAGCTTCTAACTTCATTGCGATTTCTAGAGCCTTGCTATGTGTCACGATCTTTTGCTGCATCAATGGATGTCGGATATGAGGGACTAGTTCCGCAATGAACCATTCTTTGTGTTGAACATCACTCATATCGAATATGACCCATGCTATTAGTGTCTTAAACCTCTGGTCAAAGTCCCAAACCGTCTCATTAAGCTGGAATTATTTAATTTCCTTCAGCTCCATAATATATTGTGCTTCGGATTTTGGTTTCTTGAATTCTTCAAGCAATCCCTTCTGAATCTCATCCAAATTCTTTGTAGTGTTCCCTTGCAGAACCTGAGTAAATCTCATATACCAATCAAGTGCACGACCCTAGAGGTTGGTCTCTAATTGGCCTTTATTTGCATCGTCGTATGTAGTCTTTCGGGAAGTCTAGACGACTTCACATAAGAACAAATATTTCCTTGGGTCATCAGTGTCATTTCCATGGAACATAGGTAGCTTCATATCACCTCCCGCCATCCTAGGCCTTCTTCCTATAGATGCTTCTTTACTACTAAATGCTTCTTGGCACGTCAGACATGTCGATGTAGATTGTGTATATATTCTTGACCGTGTAGTAGTGCGTGGAGGTGTGGACACGTTGCTACCAGAGTTTGACCTTGCTGTCACCCTGGAGGTATCCTGAGTCTGCTCATCCTCTTCAACACTATAGGGTCACTTCATCTCGTGTGATTGTCCTTTGCAATCTTGCATTCTGATCGTAGCAGGACCTTCCCCTATCCTCTGCCTCTTTTCCACTCGGAACCTTGCTCCTCCCTTTGTACAACCACTCTCTTCTTCATCTTCCCTCACAGTCTCATGGAAAATTACACACATCTACCCCTTATCTTTCCATTCATCACCCCCCTTCTATCACGGTGTTCACAGCATCCGCACACCAGAGCTTTACTAGTCGAAGTGCATTTTTAGTATGCCCTTTTCACAAATGAGCATCTTGATTAACAATTGCAGAGACAGTAAGAACCTACCTCGTGGTCCATTGAAGAATTCTTGTTCTACTTCACTGTAGGACTTGTTGGTATCGACCACGAACTTGGTGATGTATCCTTCTAGAATAGTGTCCAACCCAACTTCGACAGCCCACGATGCCTTCTTGTCAGTCTCTTGTAGTTCCTGAATTAGCTCAGGGGTAGAGGATGTTGGGTCTCCTCCCTAGAAGTTGCGTTTCTTGTAGGTGAATCATGTTAGACACTCATATAATATGATGGGAAACTCATAGAAAAACCATTCATGAGGACCACTGTGAATGTACCTTGCCAGCCATCCATTTGTCATCAACTTCGGGTTCTGGTTCTCGGCTTCATCAAATTCTCACATTTTTAGTTCGAACCAATCTTCAATCTCTAGTTTTGTCGGATGACACACCATATCCTCCTCTCAGTTGCAACGAGGTCCCAATAACATAACCATTTTTTGGTGCAGACCACCCAACAAATCCCTGTTTACAGGGTTTCCCACTCTGTCAACACTCAACCTGCATGATCTCCCTGAGCATCGGCCCAGACAGGTTTTACCTGGCCCAGTAACACTCACGGAGTGGATGAAGTCTCACCCAAGATGTTCGAGGGAGAACCGTCGGAACCAAGTTTCCATAGCAAGGAGGAGGATTTAGGGCAGCATCAGTTCATTAACTTAGTTATCATATCTAACAAAACCATTCATCAGACATCGCATCATTAATAAAAGATCTACCATTTCAACCATAGATCTAACATATTTCCTCATTCATTTATTCATTGTAGCAGTATCACATTATTTATTCATAAAACAGAATCATCAGACATTTGTCATTGACATCGTGGCGCATAAAATAGAAAGAGACAAAACACAACAGTGGTTCAACTCAACATTCATCATATCATATTACTTTCTATGAAACAGATCCAAAACAACAGCTATATTTTTCCATAGTGAGAGAAAGATCGACCCACAAGGTCGCATATAGATAACAAAAGATTCAATCTCTCACTTGCTCTCGGCTATCACTTCTCTATCCACACTCATTTTCAATTCTAATTCTATATATAGGCTTGCACCTTTACATTCATGGTCCACTTCTAACTAACTCCTAACTAATTTAACCACTAATGACCTATATCCAAAAAATGTGGTCAACCGATACAAAAATATGCATAAAATAATCAAATGTGGTTTGTTTTCTGCCCATCGCGCTGTCTTTTCCTTGCACGGTGTCGAGTCATCTTGCACAACATCCTAGATTCTATGCAACTCACCTATCTCCAACCCCTTGCCAGCATCCTTACCACCTCCACCTTCATCGACTAATATATGGGATTTGTGCACTATCACTTCCTGTAACTTTCTGACCTCCTCCAAACCTTAGTCACAACTCCAACCACAATCCTCTGGGAATTATTGGGGTTCATTCCCGGTCCACATGATTCCTTTCCTTTTTCCACCTTCCGGCATTGTGAGCAAGCCTGTCATGGCTACTCTCAATTTTCCTAATTTCACTTTAGGAATTCTTATGTGGTACCTCGAGCCACATACTCCACCCCCAACCCCCCAGATCATGTTCACTGTCGTCCAACCTATTGAGACGATGTGACACCCACCTCCCTCTCCACCAAAGACTACTAATGTCTCTACTCCTTCCCCTCCTCTTCCAAAGAATGCTGGGGGCAAGGAAACAAAAGTTGTGACATAACCACATTTGGTTCCTACTTGTGCTTTGTGCGATGTCTGTTGAGCCGCAAAAAGACCACATTTTATTCATCTCTCATATACCATTTGTCACCTTATTCCTATCTTATACTTCCATAAAACCATTAATATTCACCACTTTCATAATAAATATGGGTTTATAATTACTATTTTCCAAATCATTTATTTTGAGTATTTTGAGTGAATTTGTGGTTAATTATTGATAAAAATAATATATTTTCATTATACTTTAAAGTTGGATGAGTTTGGTGATGCTTACAGGTATATTTGAAGACTTTAACAAGCTCAAAAGTGGCCACCTAGCCTCAGATTCGAATTTCATCTTCTAGATGTGAGCTAACTTCGAGGAGAAGATCATGGACATGTGGAGAGAATATCTAATCCAATATTTGTTGAGAATTTAAAGGGATGAGTTGTAGATTTATTGAGGATTTGAAGGGATGAGTTGTAGATTTGTTCAGGATTTTGAGGGATAAGTTGAGAGAATAGTGGATCTGTAATTATGATCAGTTATCTTGAATTCATGTATAAATAGGAGGGCTCTCTCCTCATTTTGGTTAGAGGCCTCTCTAGTGGTTTGGTAGTAGAGAACTGGTTCATCTTTTTAGTCATGGATTTGATCATGTGTAATAGTTTTAATATTTTAGAATAGATAGTTTGATTTCTTCATATTTTGATGTCTTGGTTATGAATTAGTTGTATTGATTTTATGTGAGCTCACAAGTTAATGTTGATTTGTTTTATACTAGTTTATTTTATGCAATTTCATGTTTTCTGCAATTAAATTTATTTCCATACAAGTTAATTTATGCAATTTCTTGTTTTCTTAGATTCAATTTCAGTTACATGTATTTTTAATTTCAGTTATAGATTAAGTTCAGCGACACTCTACCCTGCATATATTTTGTCTGTACCTCACAAGTTTACGCTCTCTCTCTGGGTTGACAATTAAATCGTTGGAATTCTGTTATAATTTGTTTAATATTTTGCACCAACATTTTGGTGCCGTTGTCGGGGAAGTGCTAAAAGGGATCAGAGTTTAGATAGGTAGATAGTTCGTTTTTATATAGAAAGGGGGAGGGGGAATGATAAGACACAAGGACGACTTCATTACGGAGTTTCTGGGATTTCTATGGTGTAACAACTAGACGCATCCACTTATGTGGGTCACCCCAAAGCCCTGATTGTTTTTTGCAAAGTGTTTATTTTCCTGTAAGTTCTTTCATTTTCTGCAAATGCAAGTTGTTTTTATGCAAGTTCTCTTTTATAGTTTTGTTGTGAAAATTTTTGGTTTATTTTCATTTTTAGGTGCCCTTATTTCATACTAACTTGCTTCTAACTTTGTATCTGTTCATTCTTTGTTTTGTACAGAATTTTGTGTACCTTTTTATTTATGTTTTTGCACTGATTTTGTGCTACTGTTTTTGTGCTTGTCATGTACCCGTTTTTTTCTAGTACTTGATTTGATTCTAGTAAAATAATTTTAGGATGAGCATACGCCTAGAGCAGTTCACGTAGATCCTAGTAGAAGCAGGGAACTCCTCTTCTCAAGAAGAGGAGATCTTAATAGTAGCTAAAAGATTTACTACTCCTCCTGAATAAAAAGAAGAATCAACATTTGAAGAATTATGCACATCATACGAGGAGCAATTATGCAAGAAGAAAATCGAGAAGGATGAAGAAGGGATCTGAGGTGATCAACATCCTAAAGAATATTTTGCAAACAGAATTTGCTTCGAACAATGGATCCAAGTAAGTACTAGTTTAAATTAGTTTTGTTTTTGCTTTTATTTCATTAATTAGCATTCTCAGCACTTTGTTTCGCATATTTTTATACATCTTAGATTTCATTTTGTAAAATTAGGTCTGAATTTCTGTTTAGTTTTGTTAGATAGATGGTTACATTGGAAATTTCACTTTATGTAAATAATCTTTAATTTCCAATTAGAGTAGGTAGGTTTTAGTTTTTATTCTTTTTCAAAGAATAGAAGCGTGCCTTCCTTCCTTTCTTGTCCAGTCTACTTGTTTTTCCTTCCATATTTTTCTAGATCTTGCATGTTAACATGTAAGATAAATGCCGAGATCTGCGCCCAAGATTGGTGCATTTAGTTTGAAACTAAGCACACATGTTGAACGATGACAATTCCTATCCTCCAAGTCATCAAGATTCTAGATGCGACAGCCCCCGACTTATCCTTTTAGGCAGTTTTGTTTACTATCAATCTCGAATATAAATGCCACTCAAATGAATTAGCGTTTGTGCAACCAACTCACAATTTGGATGCAACGGAAAATCCCGATCAATCCAGCTAATATCTTCCACATTGAATTTATTTTTAGTATTGATCCAAATACTAGAATAATTGAATGGAGATCACTGTCAAAAGATGAAGCATATCTTAGATTAAGACTAAACATGAAAACGAGAAGGATTTACTACTCTTTGGACTGTGTGGAGGCTTATATGCAAATTGGAGGTAGATGAAGTTGGGCCGTTTCTATTTGGCTAGGATATGTGTAATAATCCAACCAGTATCCTAACTCACCCCCCTAACTTGCACTTTCGTTATGGGTTCTACATTTACCTATGATGTTTTTGAGCCGATGGCATGATATTATGATGCACTTTGAGAATTTTATTAGCCTATTGTGGTGGAGAATATTGTATAGAATGCCAACTCTAATAATGATCCATCTTATAGGATAGGATTACTATTGACAACAAACAATATATTACGAAAGAGGTGCTCCAACTGACACATATTACCAGAGAGGCGATTCCACTGATGACTTTCCCATAACACGTACCCCTCATTAACGGCTTGCATGCCGATCCACTACTCTAATAGCCCGATCAGCCACCCTGGTTTAGATAGACACGTCTGCTTATACATATCGGATCACCCAGCAGTTTTAAAGACCCTCCCGCATACCCGTAGGAACGCGTTGTAGATAAAACGTACTTGGCTACACAAATATGATATGGTGGACTCGATGCTGGCGACCCAAAAAATAGGTTGATGCTACTTGATCCCAAGAGTTGATACAAGTGTTGATGATGCAATCGATACAGGTTTCGTGATGTTTTCTGTGTTTCTGATTCAGAGGATTTCTTCTTTGATGTTTTTGAACTGATGCACAATCTTATTTACAATGCACTTTTAGATGTTGATGAGCTAATTTTGTTGGTTAATAAAATATATAATGCACAACCTTGTATACTGACCCAGCTCACAAGATAGTAGGTGTTACCCCGATTACCTTTTAGGCGGGAAGGTTCACCCATGCCATTGGATTAGTTCTAATGTATTCAATAGTAAATTGATTCATTTATATATAAAAAATTCTGTAGTCTTCCACCAATCTATTCCAAAAAAGCTAGGATCTTGGCCTTATCTCATGGCTCCTGCTTCCAACGACCTCGTATCCTCTTTATTCATGCCAAAGGTCCTTAGTCTAGGTCGCACAACTTGGATTTTTTTGTCTGCTGAGCTAGGACCACCATGTTTTCCTTCAAAGTGAAGGGGCCAACAAGCCCTAACCACAATTGGTTGCATGCATTATTATGTTTTGTATCACATTTCATGAATGTTTTGCACAGGAAAGGAAGGCTCCACCTCGAGCCCCTAATGCATGGTTTACAGAGACTCTATTTTCACTGAATATTTCCTCGAAACCTTGCTACTAAGAACTATATAATAGATACCAAGATGTTGTCCCCCCACACAAAGCTATAGAGACAACAAAGGATGGTTATTAATTTTTCATAGATAGAAGCTCCATTTGCAAAGATCACTTTATTTTAAGTTTTATCATATTTCTAAAGCAATAGCCAGTGATAAATTGTTTCCACAAAGTGATACCGTTTGGAGTTTAATATGGAATGTGGTGTTCCACAGCGAGCCTTAAAATATCGGAAAGGTCCTCTCATTGTGCGTTTCAATAATAGATTCCTATTTTTATGAAGGACTCTCAAAACTTTTGTAGCATTTTAAATATCCACTGCGCTTTCTCAGCATGGTGTCGCATTTTTTTTCAAAGTTTTAGCTTCCTATGGAAGCTTCATTATCTGATCTGTTTTTCACTTAAAGATCAATGGCAGATTGTTTTTTCTTTACCGTAAAATCATAATCAGATGTGGACGTTCTATTATCAAGATCTCCGACCCAAATCTGAGTTAGTTAAACCAGTCCAGGAAACCTCTTCATTCAAGAATATTGTACAACAAAATGATCTGACCGACCTGGAGGTTGCAGGACTAGTTCCGTTGATTCAAAATTACCATATTTAGGTAGGTACCAGTTATTATCCACATATACAACACAACGTCTTTTTCACAACGATGGATGGAAAGGATACAGGAGCCATAGCTGACACGGGTTGTCCTATTCTCTAAAAAAAATTCAGAGTAAGAACGTGACAATCAAACCGAGGGTGACAGTAAAGTGAAAGGAATAAGAAATTAACGTTTTTTGTTTTTATTTTTCCATCACTAATTTATATTACGATAATGGTGTAATATATGTATATTGAGAATTAAAAATAAAAAGGTGTTGTTTGGTCACCGAGAATTCTGCCAAGACTGCTTGGGGCCATAACTAATCATATTACTTAGAATTGCTATCAACATAGCTTGCCCTTGGTTAAATGAGAATTTGTAGTCTTCGCTTCTGAAATTTAGGCCTTTATATGGTTCACATAGAAATTGCTTTTCTCGTTGAACATGTAATTGCATTGGTTCTATTAAATTGTCGTCTTTTGTAAGTAGTTATTGATGCTAATGGGTTAAATTATGAATATCTCTGTCGTAAAGCATATCACGTAGAAATTTCTATTGTTTAGCAATTGCATGTTTGTTAGTTGTGGGGTGTGAATAACACTGGTAATTGATTGATTTAAAAATAAATATAAAATATTAAGAGACTTATGATCAGTGGAGATATTTCCCCAACATTTTTTAAGATAAGTGAAGTTCAATTTAAAAAAAAAATATACATTATTATTATCATTATTATATATATATACTTTTTTCATTTTGTAAATATAAAATTAAACCAAGAAAATAGAAAATAATAATAATAATAATAATAAATCTAACATATATATATATGATTAATATGATTTAAAAATTATAAAACACATAAAAAATTGTTTTTATAAATAAATAAAATATAAAAATAACACAAGAATTAAAAAATATATATGTACAAATTGATATTAGGAAAATAAACAACATATAAACATACATAATAATCTCAGAAAAACATCAAATATTGATATTAAATTAATAAAATTAATATGCGTCTTTGAAATAGAAGGCTTAGCTGCTATCGCAGCCAAGCCTTCTCCTTAATTTTTTGCATAGTGGGACCTGGCACATCTTTCATCTGGGGGAGGTAGTGTTTATTTCAAGGTACTAAAAATCGCTTGTTTGCATTAAAATAGCCTGCTTTTAGAGGGGTCAACCACTAAAAGGGTCGACCCTCTCTCTCAATTGCTCAATCATTACATAAAGACGCATCAATAACATTAAATAACTAATACTTTGTTTTATTTTATTGCAAAAGAAAAAAACATAAAATAATTAAAAGTTCTAAATTAAATTAGTTTATATATATATATATATATATATATATATATATAATAAAATAAAAATATTTACAAAATATATTTTGTAAATATTTTTATTTTATTATATATATATATATATATATATATATATATATAATAAAATAAAAATATTTACAAAATATATTTTGTTTTCAAACCAACTTAAGTTAAAAAAGAAAATTTTATAAACAATTTAAAATATATATAATAATACTAAAATATTATTATAACAGTAACAAAAAAATATACATACGAAATGGTGTGATAAAATTAATAAAAATAAATATATAAAAAATATTCTCTTTGTTGTTATATAAACAAATAAAATAAAAAATAAATATTGAAACAAAAACCATAAAAATAAAATTTAAAAATTGTAAAAATTTGCAAATAAACTTGGAGTCTTCTTAAGCCCAAAAAATTTATGCTTTGATACATGTTTTACGCTAATTTGTTTTCACAAGTTGCTCAGAAACAAGTTTTGGCAAGAAGGGTTACTACTTTCAGGTATACGAACATTTTATTTATTCTATTTAACTTTTGTTAAGCACATGTTTTCATGTATTTTCAATGTGCTCACAAGTTTGTTGCAAGGAAATGCTAACATTTTTTTTGCAGACTTAAAGATGAACGAATGGCATGTAGAATTGATTTTGAGAATCGCAGAAAATTTTCAGAAAAATGTCCCATTGAAAGCTCGAAGGAGTTGAGTTTTCCCTTGTGTATGTCATGATATTTGCTGCCACAAAGAAGCTGTTAAGAAATTAATTATGCCATGTCATGATTACTTATCCTTCTCCTTCCAATCCTATTTTCCATCCATGTTAGAGTCTACTTTTTTCTTCCTTACATCATAACTTCCCGCATATCTACGTTTCTGAGTCGCACACATTTTCCTCATTTTTAGTTTATCTTTTTGAATAAAACCTTTCAGTTTCCTTTTCATGACTACACTGCTTTATTATCCTTGCCATAAAAACTATTTGGCCATGAGATATTTTATCTATATTCCTACCACTCATTATGTACAACTCATGTTGAGTGATGTGCGATTCCTTAAGGCCCACCTTTCAACAAGTCTTGTCCCATTGACCTCAGCACATTATCTGGGATAGAGACTAGAGTTAATTTTTAGTACCTTGAGGCTTGCATGCCTTAATGGAAAGCTCTCTCGCTGACAATCATGGGAATACATCAATGTCCCTTGATCGTTAGATCTTGCAAGTGGCTCGACATCAACTCCTTTATTAGCACTTTCCACGATGTACTTAGGTACCTTGGCACTTATTGACATCAATGATGAGATTTCCTTGCATTGGTTAGCGACATTCATCAATGGTCGGTAATCCAATGATTCCTTTCCATGTTCGACATCGACACATTTATTTGCATGGTAAGAATTGTACCATTGAGTTTTGTAGTAGGTGAAGACTATATACTTTGCATGAATCCATCAACAATTTTACAGCAGCATACTTTAGCCATATGAGAGTACCACAGTTCTACTTTCAGCTCTCATCTTTTACTTCATCCAACCAAGCAGTAGTTTAGATCCTTCACATTCAACAATAATATCAGCCACATTCCTCTTGCATCAGTTCATCAACTTTTTGGGTAAGTGGAGGTATGTTGTTTTCTAATATTACCATGTAATTCCTTAAATGCTATAAAATGAATGATTTTAGAAAATTCCCTCACTACATTCCCTTTCTCCTTTTTCATAAACCTAATATATCTTAAGTTGGGGGGGGGGGACTATTCATTACCATTTTACATATTCATCATCTCATTTACCCTTAATAAACATGTCTTTCCCAAACTATGCTCTATATATTGGCATGATTCATAATATGAAGAAAAGGATTTCTAATATACATTGATGGTTCATCATTTCTAATGCATAAATCTTATGTGTTGCAACAAAAATATAAAAAATAAAACAAACAAATGTTGGAAACACAAGAAAAAACATTTGTTATACTGATGGCTGTCACACAAGAACCAACCATAAAGGAAACAAATGCTGCCACTCATGCATTTCCAATCATGGAATGACTTACTGTTACATACCATCATCATGTGAAGCCTCAACTACAAATACAAAAAGTTTAAAAAAGAGAATCAATGCATAGTTGCATGAGGAAATGCAAACAGTCAAGTTGGGGGAATGTTAAGCAGCAAAAAGACCACATTTTATTCATCTCTCCTATACCATTTGTCACCTTATTCCTAGCTTATCCTTCCATAAAACCATTAATATTCACCACTTTCATAATAAATATGGGTCTATAATTACTATTTTCCAAATCATTTATTTTTGAGTATTTTGAGTGAATTTGTGGTTAATTATTGAGAAAAATAATATATTTTCATTATACTTTAAAGTTGGATGAGTTTGGTGATGCTTACAGGTGTATTTGAAGACTTTAACAAGCTCAAAAGTGGCCACCTAGCCTCAGATTCGAATTTCATCTTCTAGATGTGAGCTAACTTCAAGGAGAAGATCATGGACATGTGGAGAGAATATCTCATCCAATATTTGTTGAGAATTTAAATGGATGAGTAGTAGATTTGTTGAGGATTTGAAGGGATGAGTTGTAGATTTGTTGAGGATTTTGAGGGATAAGTTAAGAGAATAGTGGATCAGTAATTATGATTAGTTCTCTTGAATTCATGTATAAATAGGAGGGATCTCTACTCATTTTGGTTAGAGGCCTCTCTAGTGGTTTGGTAGTAGAGAACCGGTTCATCTTTTTAGCCATGGATTTGTTCCTGTGTAATAGATTTCATATTTTAGAATAGATAGTTTGATTTCTTCATATTTTGATGTCTTGGTTATGAATTAGTTGTATTGATTTTATGTGAGATCACAAGTCAATGTTGATTTGCTTTATACCAGTTTATTTTATGCAATTTCATGTTTTCTGCAATTAAATTTATTTCTATACAAGTTAATTTATGCATTTTCCTATTTTCTTAGGTTCAATTTCAGTTACATGTATTTTTAATTTCAGTTATAAATTATGTTCAGTGACACTCGACCCTACATATATTTTGTCTGTACGTCACAAGTTTATGCTCTCTCTCCAGGTTGACAATTAAATCATTGGAATTCTCTTATAATTTGTTTAATATTCTGCACCAACAATTGTTAGCTAGAATATTTCACCTCCTGCGGACAACAAGGTGTTCCACTGGTCTAAATGGTTCAGATCCAGAACAAATAGAGGACAGAGGTTGAAGACTCTCCCTAGATGCCGTATATACCTGGAATGTGATGCTTCGATTGTTACCCTGTGTACCTACAATAAAGCTTCAACACACAAACATATCAAAACTGCCAGAATATAATCTACTAATCTATGTTAGGGACTAAGGAATCTAACAACGTACATGTGAAATCGAACAACAAAAATATATGTGGGACAGAAATCAACTTGCATTAAAGAAATATGAAGAATTTTACAACCAATCCTTAGTGTTGACATGCATCTCCATGAAGCCAAGCATTCTCATCCCTAAAAGCTCTGACTCTAGCTCTCTATGCTCTCCCCAAATGGTCTTGGGCCAAGTAATCAATCCAACAGCATAACAATACCTTAAGAGTTCTCCCCTCAACCATGGCTATGAGCTCATATTTCTAAGGCTTAATGGATAGGGTAGGTTGGGAGATTAGTGGGTGAGGTGGCCTCTAAGATCCTAGGATGTGGGATCTCGAGCTTAATTGACCCACAATAGTAGGGATAAGGGAGGACATGAGGTTTATCATCTAGAAGCCTCAAGAAAATTTTCTTTTTCCCTTTTTACCCAGGGTACTGCTTTTCTCCTTCAATGACATAGCAGTTCTGGTAAGAAATGCTTATGGAATAGGGGCCATAAGTGGTGGCATCACTTGTGGGAAACAGAAGATAGGCGGTGCGAACAAGGTACCGCTCCTGGACAACAGAGGAAGCGCGGTGCTAGGAATTTTCATGAAAGATTGACAATTAGCATGGGTTTCCACTCCAAGTGTTGGGATTCATGGCAAGTAGGTATGTCAAAAGTCTTATCACATGATGGTGACAAGATTTTGGTATAACAAGATGCCCCCCAAAGCATGAGTCTTAGAGGGATATGATAAACGAGAGCTTTGAGAGAACAAGTCGTCGCCATGAGATGAAAATGTTGGCTCGATTGGAGCAATATGTCAAGTAGGCATCTGTAGTACATCAGTATGTTGACTCATAGACACAAGTAACCAAACTCATAGCTGCAGAAAAATACAAGGAAGATCCATAAGAGGAATAAACAAGCATGGCTACTAGAATATAGTGTAGATCCATGTGATAGAGGACTCAAACTTAGACATAGCTACCAGACATACAATGTATATCTATGTCATATAAATGCAAATTTGAGCACAGCCACGACCATACAAATGTGGATCCATGCTAGATATACAAAACTCCATCACAACCTAGGGAAAAAGCAATGATTGCCTTTAAACAAATTCCCAGGGTCTTCTTCTCATCTTCCACAAAGTACGATTCTATCCATGTGATTACAATGATCTGAAGTCAAACATGGTAGAAACCACTTGATTACCGGCCAATGATGTGAACCATTAACAAGTGTGAGGGAGATCACCATTAATGTCAATGATTCCCAAGGTACCCTAGTACAATCTACTGAGTGTGAATAGATGTCCTGATGTCGAACATCTAGTCGATTCTATCGATTAAAGGTCAATGATGTGAACCTATGTTGAGAGCAAGAGAATTTGTGATTAAGGCATACAAATCTCAAGGTACTAAATATTGTTTCTAAGACTATTTCCTAGATGATGAGCTGATGTCGACAGGAATAGTCTCGTCGAAGGAGGGCCATGATGAGTCCCACATTGATGACACGAAATTTGGAACATAGTTCTAGAATGATGTGAATGTAGTAATCATATGACTAACTCAAAGATACTGACACAAATACTGTGTAGACTACAGAGGTAAAACTTCTTCAAATCCCCTTTGAACATTGGGCGGCATGACAAAAAGACTTGGAAGCATGACTAAATGGGACTGACACTCAATGCAATAGTGGACAATGCATTCTTTTGAAAGACTCAAAGGAGTGACATGACTCATGAAAGTGGATCGTCATGGAGATCAGCTGAATACCCAATTGACAGACATGATGTGTAGACAAGTGCCATGTTCAAAGGTAACGATAAACAACTGTCATTATTTACAAGATGATTCCCTTCCCATTTCCCCCATCATGATAGATGAGTGCCTATTTTTGGTTTTACGAGTTCAAATAAGGTAACAAACACTTGATATAGCTTGTTAGAAGACAAGTCTAGACTCATATATTTTACAAAACTGAGAGAGGAGGGGTTCATTCCCAAGATGGGTCTCTCAATGTTTGATTTAACGAGTCCACTTAAAGAAAACTTAGTATCGTTCATGTTTAGAGAGTTTGAAGGAATACGGAAGAAGAATCCAAAGGAGTCCTTTTTCGTATGATTTAGTCTCTAAGGACCAAAAAAGTGTAAAATCATACCTTAGAGAACTCTTCCAGTCATGATTGGCCAGAGTGTTCCTTTTTCATAAAAAGTCCTATCTGAACCGAAAAAGAGATAACCTACCGTCAGATGGACAACTCTTCAAATACTTTAACGAGAGTTAAGAAGACAAGATCGCTCGACGATCCTTTCATATTTAGGGAGCCTGAAAAGAGTTTAAAGAGAACTCCATGAGCTTTCTTTACATGATGTCATATTTTGCGAGCCTGGAAAGAATAAAAAATGGACTCGACGAAGTTTTCATTTTTAAGGAGCCTGAAAAAGAGGTGAAAAGGGGACTCCATGACACTTCTTTACACAATGTTTATTTTTACAAGCCTGGAAAGAAACTTGAAATGGACTCGGACCTTTGATACTAGATTTTAACAAGCATGATAAAGTGTCATAATAAACGCTCATCAACCTTTTTTGTTTTATGAAAGTGTGAAAAATCCATAAACAAACTTTCCAAAGCTTCTTACTATATTTCTCTTATCCTACAAGCGACTTTGAAACAAGTGTTAAATGCATTTATAACTAGCATTAAGGGATTATGACAGATAAACTTTGACTAAAATATGATTTTATATCAAAACTATAGTATGTCAGACCCAAAAATAACTATATAAGTCATGTAAATAGTAAAAAACAAAATCATTTCACTATTTACCTATAGTAGAGAGCACTTGGAGCATTTTCTTAGCCAGATCTTCAGCAGCTGATACCAGGAGTTTCCACCATCCGTTTTCAGCATCGTCAGTTGCAAGCAATAGATAAGACCCTTCTCTTTGATTTCATAACATTTATTTTGAGATTTGGTGGGGTTTTGGGCTCAGATGGAAAGCCCTAAAACCTTAAAAGAGGGCATCGTGGCTACCCCTTACGGGATACGCAGTACTACCTAAGAACCGTGCCAATAACATAGTGGACAGGCAGTGCCACCACTTGTCTCCAATGGTGCACAGGCGGTGCCGGCCGTGGAGAATTTAAACTGATAGTATAAGCAAAATAAATCAATTCCTTTGATTTTTAATGATTTAAGCATGATTCTAATGCATACCATTATTGTTTTTGGCAGGTCTAGGTTGCTCCAAACATGGTGATATGGAAAGAAAGAATGTATGACAATGAGGATACTACTGCTGAAAAAAATGTGGGTTGAATTGCCGCATTATGGGACTGTGGGATCCTAAATTTCTTTCAGACCCCAAGCATGGTGTCACATGAGCGGTTACTGGAACACATACTGCAGATGTGGAATCCAGAGCAGCAGTATTTCAAGGTGGGGCCCCATATCCTTATGGTGGAAGTAGAGGAAATCTACTTCTTGACAGGTCTCTCGAGATAAGGTGCCCCCATCTCACTGACAGGATCTCATGGAGGGGATATTACCACTTGAGAGATTATAGATCGTCACTGTGCACCAGGGACAGGTACATCGGGGAATAAAATGCCCATCAAAGCAGTGACGGATAGGGCCCTACAGACCATGCTATTTACCATGCAGAGGGTGGTTGAGAGTCAGGGTGTGCACCAGGCTTCCAGGGCACACATGTTGTACGCCATAAAGGCCATGGCACCCATGGTGTTCAACTAGGTGGAATCCATGCTTCCAATGTTCAAGGATCAGCTGACTAAGTGTTAGCAGGGAGAGCTAAAGCAGTTTGGCTTTGGTTCCATTTTAGCCTGCTTCTTCTTCGAGCGGGTTCCACAAATGAGAGCTTAGGTGGTCTTCTGTAGTCTGAGAGCACGGGACCCCTGTATGCTGAGGTGGGTCTAGGTCATGGCTCACATAGGAGTGGGTAGGGGAAGGGTAAACTTCGGTGATCTGTTCTTCAAATGGCTACGAGATCAGATCCTCATGGTTGAGGATTATGCTTATGTAGGCACGAACTTCACTAGAGATCCTGACCCACCACTCCCACCTGGCGGACAGTGTTGATGTATATGTAAATTTGAAATGTATTCTTCTATGTATATTATGTATTGTAACCCGATGTTTATTCCAGGATGTTTCTATTATGTATTTGAGTCACGTGGTCATGCCCTGATGTTCTGATCGGGAGGATTAATAATGTAAACAAGTCATGTCAAGTCATTAGGTAAGTCCCCACAGTTTTGGGGCACTCGAGTTATTATACACTAATGAAGGTGTAGGCTCAGGTAAGTAATGTTAGGTTGAGCCTACGTGTAAAAATGAAATTCAAGTGAACGGAAGAATATAAATCGAGAGTGAGACTCTCTATTTAACACACACATCATTCACTCTCTTAAGTGAGGCGCACTTGTGGAGGAGGAAATATACTAGGACAAGAAGGCCACTGTTGTTGGGAGATCTCTTACTGTTTTGGTGCTGATTTTATCTCTAAGAAAGTTGCGGGGTTTTCTCCTTTATGGTTTCCCTGAGGAAAACTCTTTGTGTCTCTTGTCTCTTGTGATGTGCTTATGTTTATTGGTGTGCTTGTTATTCTCTCAGTGAAAAGATCCTAAGATCATAATGCTAGCTTAATTGTTGAAAAACTAACATGGGATCAGAGCTAACCTGAGAACAAGACATTGTGCAGCTACAGGAATTAGGGCTTCCTATGTTCTGGATCTTCCTCCACATATTTTCAGCAAAAGTATGCTAGGATGACTCTCCATTGAAGGGTGCATCTTTCTATCGATGGAGAATTCAATTTCAAGCATTTTCACTTTCAATGTGGAAATTAGGGATTTCTATAGAAGATGAATTTTTGAGTGAGACCAGCATAGGATTTTTCTCCTCATCAAAACCAAATTTTAGAGACCTGGATCAAGAAATTTGGTTGGGTGAAACTTCAGGGAAGTCAAACCCTAGTTTGACCCTGAGCTAGGAGAAACCCTAAATACTAAAAATGCTACGTTTTGGTACAGTCACTATATTCTGAGATTGGCGAAGTCTAAGAAGCTGAAAATTGCAACAGCTGAAGATAAAATCTTGTTGAACACTGTATCCAAAAATCAGCCTCATATTCGCTATATTCTAGGAGATAATATCTCTCAAAGTTAGGGTTCCAGCCTCTTCTAGAAAACTTCCATAAACAAGACACCTGGGGAGAATTGCAATATATTGGGCTACAGAGGTCCAAATGGAATTTCTGAAGATGTTACAAAAAGGGCTTGGAATTTAATTTCGGTGGTCCAAAGAGAAGACTCAGAAGATGAACCAGTGACACATGGCATTCCGTACAGCTTCGCTATTCTGAACAGTCCTGTAACAGGTCACCTTGGGAAAATGATAATAAATCCAAAATTGTGAAACCAATTTTGATAAAACCTATGGTGTTAGATCAGGGACATGCAAGGTTACCTCAGTGCAAAATTTCAGACATATAGGAGCAGTAATTTCAGATATATCATAGAAACAGTAACAGGAATTTCTGCAGAAGAAATTGGAAAATTAGGGCTTCCTGTTCCGGGAGCTTCCCTCCACTGTTTCCAGAAAAGGAGTACATTGGACAGCTCCATTTGAATATATATATCTATTTATCCAATCAAATCTAAAATATTCCAAGTTTTTGAAAATTAGGGTTTCTATGACAAACCCTAGCGACAAGGACGGACACCTCAAATCAGTAAGATCTAATCCTTTGCTATTTCCATTTGAGGTTCTCATTTCAATATGATATATCACATCAGCTTGGTGACAAGATTGGGGAAGTTGACAACTTCCAAGACTGGAAGTATTTGATCTCTCTGAAGAAAATGGATTGGACACCTACATGAGTATAGAGGTTCCAGTTTCAGAGGGAGATGAGGTTAGAATCCTTTTCACAAGAAGAACTTGGTCAAGGCCAAAGAAGACATCATGCTCATGCTGCAGAGGATGATGAACCATCCAGAAAGAGATCCATATATGAAAGTGAAGATTCTTCAAGTGAGGATAAATATGTTTTGATATCAGCTCTCACAGGTAACATTACTCATGTAAGTGATGATTGACTCATAGACAGTGGGGATTCCAAACATATGACGGGACTCAAGGAATCCTTTGTAAGACTGTCAGAGCGTGAATCACCTCACAAGGTGAAACTAGGAGATGACTACCAATATCCAATAAAAGGTAGTGGGGAATCTTCATACAAGCTAGACTCTGGTAAGTCTCTAACAATGAAAGAAGTATTGTTTGTTCCAGGACTCAAGAAGAACCTTCTCTCCATTTCTGCATTGATGCAAAAGGAATGCGAGTTGCATTCATAGATGGTCAAGTCATCATGTGGCCAAAAGGAAAGACTATTGATGATGCGGCAGTGATTGGAGAATAAGAAGGAGGTTTGTACAAATTGAAGGGCCATACAAAACAAGCCTTGATCCATGACATAGTAGAGCCAAATGAGATTTGGCATAGAAGGCTTGCACATGTGCATTACAGAGCACTACCTATTGCAAGCAAAGCTATTTGAAGGGAAGAACAAAAATCAGAATATGACCTAAAGAAACTAGTTGAAGAATGTGAAGATCCAGAATGCAGAGACCATGCAGTCATAAGAGTCTCTCAAATCAAAGAACAACTTGAAGAGGTAAAAGAAGAAGTGAAGAACGCAGAAGTGGTGATGGCCACCTTGAATGGCCTCCTAGGATCGTGGAATTCATTCATTCAAGGAATGTGTTACAGAAGGAAGTGATTACTTTCAGCAAACTTTGGGAAGAAGAAGAAGCTCTACCCATAAGAAAGGAAGATAAGATGGGAGCATTTGAAGATTCGGATCTCACCATCCAAAGAAGATCCTTCAAGCAATGAGGAATATGAAGAAATCAAATCTTGAAGAAACTCTTATCCACCTTAGCATTTGGATAAGAAACGATGCGATTATGAATGAAGAAGACGATGAAGCTGAAGACTCAAGGAGTATACCCAAGAAACAAATAAAGATAAGTATTCAATTGTCATTTCATGATATTATTTTGTTATGCATTTGTTTATATTCAGTTGATGTATTATGCATGATAGGATGTTTGCATTAATGACAGTATACTACTAATATGCATGTGATGGGTAAGTAGCTCATGGTGCTATACAAATTCTCCATTGCTACTTATCTAGAATGAAACCTCTTTGCTGACATATTGGATTAGTGCACAATCTCAATGTTGTCCTGGTAGAGATGGAAGGCATCTAGAAAGTTTCAGTGAGATATGGATGAATGTTGTATTGGCTAAAGTAGTTGCATGATCATATATTTATGCATAAGAACTTGCCAGTATAAATATTCCTTATGAAATGTTTCTAACCATACAAATGCATTTGACTTGTAGGAAAGACCGCATACATAATAGCCTACAAGCAAAGAAGAATGAAGACTTGTTTCGAAGAGTAAGTGACAATAGTTCAAAGACAAAGAATATGACGAATGCAGCGACATCATTGATACAGAACCTTTCAGCCATGGAGAAGTCATCAAGAAGAAAGGGAAGACCAGTTCAAGAAGAATGATGTCAAGGCACAGTATTGAGACCTGAAGAGAAGTTCATAATTCCATCATGCAGTAGATGGAAACATCGTGGGATACAAAGCAAGATTCGTAGCATGAGGCTTTTCACGAAAGGAGGGCCTAGACTACGAAGAGACATTTGCAGCCAGTAAGAGTTGAAACATATACATGATGAGATTGATGAAGATCTTAACCTTTGCTACAAGGTTGAAGATGCAAGTCTATACACTAGATGGTCACATAGAATATTAGTAGCATAGGAAGCTACTTATCACTCCGGTATAGAATGTTTTCAGTGCATAGAGCACAAAAGATAGAGGGAGTAGGATGCTTCGTTTCAGAGGGAGTGACTATAGAATATATTAAGGTTTGACATGGTACGATAGGATGGGCAGATTACTGATGACTCTAGGCTTTACTAAGAGTAAAGCGGATTCCAACCTTTGCTTCAAGGTTGAAGATGGAAGACCAGTGATGCTCTTGTTATGTGTCGATGCATTACCTTCTAGGCATGGAGGTGTGGTAGAGTATAGATGGAATATTCCTTGGACAAGGGAAGTATACAGTATAGATCTTGAATAGGTTCAAGATGATGGACTGCATGACCACACCTATGGTGTTGAACATGAAGCTATTGAGTGATGCTTCATCAAAGATGGTTGATGCTACGATATATCGTCAGATGATTGGGTCCTTGATGTACCTGAGACCAGATATTTGCTTTGCTGTGAACACATTGAGACATGTTCACCTGATGGTTGCAAAGAACGTAGGGGTACAGTTGATTATGGGCTCAAGTACGATGCGAATCAAAATATTAACCTAGAGGGTTATGTTGATTCAGATTGGGCAAGCAGTGCCATCAACAGGAAGAGTACTTCAGGATGTTGCTTCAGTATGAGGATCAGGTGTGATCTCTTGGTTTAGCAGGAAGCAATCCTATGTCGCACTGAGTATAGCTGAAGCAGAGTATGTCCCAGCTTGTTTAGCTAGTTGTGAGGCAGTATGGCTGCGGAAGCTACTGTTTGATATATTTGATCTCCAGTTAGATGCTACTTGTATACATTGTGACAACCAGAGTTGCGTGAAGTTGTCAGAGAATCCAGTGTTTCATGATAGGTCAAAGCATATCGAGATCAAGTATCACTATATCAGGGATATGGTGTAGAGAGGAGCAGTGAAGCTCCTATATGTTGCGACAGAGGAACATATAGCTGATGTATTGACGAAGCCATTGGCTAGGCTGAAGTTCGAGTACTTCAGAGAGAGACTTGGTGTTCTCCAGATAGAGGCTTCCTCCCAAAGAAAGTGATGAGACCCATAGCCATTCTGACATGGTGAGAGGATTGGTTCCTTCCATGGTCAGATGTAAGGGCTGAGCCATTCAGTCATGGTGAGAGGATTGGTTCCTTCCATGTCAGATATGAGTGCTGAGATCCATAGCCATTCTAACGAGTAGGTCAGATATAAGGGCTGAGCCATTCTGTCATGGTGGTAGGGTTGCTCCCTTACATGTTAGATATGAGTGCTGGCCATTCTATCGAGCAGGACAGATGTAAGGGCAATTTCCATTCTAGGAATGGAGGCACCTGGTCAGTTATCGGGAACACTCAGTGTAGGACTAAGTAGCCATTCTGATGTGATAGAGGGATGTGTTCCCACTTGATCAGATGTAAGGGATAAACCATTCTGTTCATGGCTAAAGGATTAAGTTCCTTCCATGTCAGATGTGAGTGTTGGCCATTTCAACGAGCAGGTCGGATGTAAGGGCAACTGCCATTCTCTAGGAGAATGGAGGCACCTGGTCAGTTACCAGGTAGCTCAGTCGAGGAGGACTGGGGTCCATTTTGATATGATTGCTAGGATGTGTTCCCCTCATGATCAAATATGAGTGCATGCCATTCCATCATTGTGAGCAGGATGTATTCCTGCCTAGATGGATGTAAGTGCTGAGCCTTGTCACAGATGATAGTAGGTGTGTCCTATCATGCTGGTGACTGTAAGTGCTGTGCCATTTCACAGATGATAGTATGTGTGTCCTATCATGCTGGTGACTGTAAGTGTAGTGCCTTTTCACAGATGGTAGTATGTGTTTCCTACCATGCTGGTGATTGTAAGTGCAGAGCCTTTTCACAGATGGTAGTAGGTGTGTCCTACCATGCTGGTGAGTATAAGTGCTAAGACTTTCCATAGATGGTAGTAGGTGTGTCCTACCATACTGGTGGATGTGAGTACTGTGCCTTTCCACAAATGATAGTAGGTGTGTCCTATCATACTGGTGGTTGTAAGTGCTGAGCCATTTCACAGATGATAGTAGGTATGTCCTATCATGCTGGTGAATGTGAGTGCTAGGCCTTTCTGATGGGATTGTAGTTTACTACATGATCAGATGTGAGTGTTGAGCATGCCTTTCTGACTAGCAGGTCAAATGTAAGTGATGGGCAAAGACCTACATGAGGGTAGGCCTACAACTAGCATGAAAAAGGGCTGGCTCTGTAGAACTTCCTATGACGAGAAGAATCATGAGATAGCACCAGTGTTGATCCAGATTGAGTGATGATCCAGATCCAGTAATGATTATCTAGCAGTGATGATACAGATCGAGTGATGATCCAGATCCAGTCCAGTGATGTTGATCCAGATCGAGAGATGATCCAGATCCAGTCCAGTGATGATGATCCAGATTGAGTGATGATCCAGATCCAGTCCAGTGATGTTGATCCAGATCGAGAGATGATCCAGATCCAGTGATGATGTTCTATATTGATCCAGATCGAGAGATGATCCAGATCCAGTGAAGATGACTTGAAGATGAAGATGACTTGAAGACGAGATGATCCAGCTAATACAGAGAAGAAGACCAGTGCTGAAAATTGTGTCGAAAGAATACCTTCCTAGTTAAGAGGGAGTGTTGATGTATATGTAACTTCGGAATCTATTCTTCTATGTATCTTATGTATTGTAACCCGATGTTTATTCCGGGATGTTTCTATTATGTATTTGAGTCATGTGGTCATGCCCCGATGTTTCGATCGGGAGGATTAATAATGTAAACAAGTCATGTCAAGTCATTAGGTAAGTCCCCATAGTTTTGGGGCACTCGAGTTATTATACACTAATTAAGGTGTAGGCTCGGGTAAGTAATGTTAGGTCGAGCCTATGTGTGAAAATGCAATTCAAGTGAACAGAAGAATATAAATAGAGAGTGAGACTCTCTATTTAACACACACATCATTCACTCTCTTAAGTGAGGTGCACTTGTTGAGGAGGAAATATACTGGGACAAGAAGGCCACTGCTGTTGGGAGATCTCTTACTGTTTTGGTGCTGATTTTATCTCTAAGGAAGTTGCGGGGTTTTCTCCTTTATGGTTTCCCCGAGGAAAACTCTTTGTGTCTCTTGTCTCTCGTGATGTGCTTATGTTTATTACTGTGCTTGTTATTCTCTTAGTGAAAATATCCTAAGATCATAATGCTAGCTTAATTGTTGAAAAACTAACAGACAGTGGGGTGACATCGGTAAGAAGTAAGAAACCCTAAAATGGATGAAAATGTTTTTATGTTTTTTAATGTTTTGTATTTTTTATGTTAAGTGACAAGACCTATATATTCTCATGTAGATGTGGGAGCAGTGCGACCTGGAGGAGAATCTCCATTGGATAGGTGAGATGGAGCCCACTTTGTACCACAGGGTGATGATATCACCAGGGAGCTAGAGGAAAACTTGGAGAGGTTGACCTTGGATATCTCAGATGCTGACATAGATGACCTCTCAATGAGATATCAGAGATCCATAGTGGGAGTACCAGGTCGATTCAGTAAGCTGCTACATAGAGTAGCTTGAGTAGTGATGTGCTATCATGACCACCACTAGTGTATGAGATATGTGCTAAAAGATGATAGCTTCAAGATTTTGTATAATGATTTTGCCTGAAATCCTACGTGCTTCAGATGATGTCTCGAGACCTATTTTTTGTAAAATTTTTCATATATATATATATATATACATACTTTTACATGGTGTTTATATGTTTCAAATGGAAAATGCATTTTCTATGAGTTTTATGTGTCTTTGAATGTTTATTTACAATGTACCATGTTTGATTTGATGTCATGAATGGGAAACATACCAATCTAGGATGTAATTAGCCAATAAGTCAGCCATTACATTATGTTCCCTAGGGATATGCCTATAAGTAATAGTTTCAAATGACCTTTCTAACAAACGCATTCTCTGGAAGAGGCGGAGGAGCACCGGGTTTCTATTGGTGTAGACATGGTTTAAATGGCAAACCATGAGCTGTGAGTCCATCAAGACTACTAGATCATGAACATCCTAGGAGGAAGCTTTAATCAAAAGACCAATGACCGCTTCATACTCGGCGATGTTATTAGTAGCGGGACCTATACAAACCACTCCTGAACTGACCAAATCTTTAGCTGGGGAATAGAGGACCCAAGCAGTCAAGGTGAGATTCAAGGTGTGGAGGAAAGCACCATCAGTGAAGCCGTAGAAATCCATATGCATGACCAAAACATGGTATAAACAGATGCAACCACTAAACTCAAAACCATCTTAAAAATCTAAAAGCACACTGAAAGTCAATCAATATACATATATAAAAGATAGTATCCAAGAAAGACTTAGGCATGGTACCTTTCTAGGTACAACCCATTGCGAGGTTGCCCCAAAGGGATTCCATCATAATCAACGAGCTCATAAGCTCCTTTCTCTAACACCTTAGAAATAACAAAAGGTCTGTACCACATGGATTTGAATTTACCCTTCCCTAATTTGTCATATCCTTGATCATAAGTCAATACTAGGTCACCCTCATTAAAGACACGAGGTTGGATGGATTTATGGTACTGTGCCTTGACGTGTTTCTTATGTGCCTCATTATCCAAGGCAGCATCTCTCTGAGTCTCTTCAAGGTTACTTAAGTACAAAAATCTTTGTTCCTCTGTGGAAGTGTCTGGGAGAAGTTCGATGGCCAGTTGTAAGGATGGAATCTGGCATTGGATCAGCAAGATAGCCTTGAGTCCATAGACAATTTGGAATGTCGTGAAACTAGTAGCTATTTTCAGAGAAGTCCAATAATCCCAAAGAGCGAAGAAAAGAACATGGTGCCAGTTGGATTTATGATCTCCAACCATCCAACAAAGCATAGTTTTCAAAACTTTGTTAATGGCCTCTACCTGACCATTAGCTTGTGGATAATACGGTGTAGAGTTTTCATGGCAAAAATCTATCTTGGCACTTAGTTCCTCCATCATTTGATTATGGAAATGGGATCCGTGATCAGTAATGATGGACTACGGAACTCCAAATCTAGCTATGATATGATTGAACAAAAAGAGAGCGGTAGTATTACCATCTTCTGGATATGTAGGCATGGCCTCAACCCATTTTGTGAAATAATCAATGGCTACAATGATGTAACCATGCCCCCCTGTTGAGGTAGGCTTATAATGCATGAATTCAATCCCCCATTTGGTGAATGGGCCAACGAGAATGATGAGGTGTAGCGGAGTAGGATGGGTGTGCTTTTTAGGATAAAAATGTTAACAAGGTTGGAATTTTTTAACAGCCCCATGACAGTCTTTGAAGACAAAAGACCAGAAATAGCTACCACGAAGGATTTTCTGGGATGTAGCCATCCCAGATAAATGAGCGCCACATGCTTTAGAGTGGCAATCATTCAACACATGTTCAGCCTCCTCATGAGTGAGGCATCGCCGAAGAATAGAGTCAATCCCACGTATATACAAGGTATCATTTAGGATAAGATAGTATTTCACGTGGTGACGGATATGGTGATGATCATCACGAGATAAATGCAGATGAAATCATTGTGTTTGGAGATAAATAAGCAAATATCCATACCAAGGATCAGTAGTGCTAATTAGGAACATGAATTCATCTGGAAATGAATCACTAGGCTCAGATTCCATTGTAGCATAGGGAAGATCACACATAAGCTCTGCAAAGACCAAGGATTTGTTTGATGTGGCCTTGGAAAACTCCAAATCAAACTCCTGAAGGATAAATATCTAGAAGGAGTACTTGCCCATGAGCACCTGATGAGTCTGGATGTAATACATCGGGTTCTAGTCTGCCAATATAGTGGTAGTGCAGAGTAGAATGTAGTGATGAAACTTTTGTACAGCAATGACCTTAGCCAATGCTAACTTCTCCACATGTGAATAATGGGTTTCAGAATCCATAAGATTCTTACTGGCGTAATAAATCACGTGCTCTTGACCATGGAGATTGTCCTGCACTAAAACCATAGTGATGGTAGTTGCAGAGGCAACAATATACAAGAGAAATTTCTTTGAATAATTTAGGGTGGGGGGGGGGGTATCATAGGTGAATGAGTCAGAGCATGCTTAATATTATCAATGGCACATTGGGCCTGGTCATCCCAGAAGAATGGAGTGTTCTTCTTGAGGAGACGCATATAACCATACGTTTTCTATACGACATTGCACACGAAACAGCGGAGATAGTTTGCCTTCCCTTGCAAAATTTGGAGTTCAAGGAGATTAGTTGGGGTTGGTAGATCTAAAATAGCAGCAATATTCAAAGGATCGATCCGAATTCCATCTTTGGATACCACAAATCCTAGCAGACGTCCCGTCTCAACGCAAAAAACACATTTATGCGGATTGGAGCCATATATTATGGCTCCAACATTTTTCAAGCCGAAAGGTTACCTATTATATGTAAAGGTTCCCCATGGGAAAATGAATGTCATCTTATGCTGATCGAAGGGTAGTATCTCAATCTGATTATAGCTAGAGAAGCCATCCATGAATGAAAAGATGACACTTCTAGCACAGTTGTCGATAATCTGATCTATGTGTGGAGTGGAAAAGTTGTCCTTGGGACAAGCTTTATTCAAATCCCTAAAATCGATACAGACTCTAATGGTGCCCTGCTTTTTATTGATAGGGACAATGTTCGATACCCATTCCATCAGGGGTATACGATAAATAAACCCAGCTTTGAGAAGTTTCTCAATTTGAGCTTTAATAGTTGCAGCCTTTTGAGGATGGACCTGCCTAAGTTTCTGTCGGATAGGTTTAGCCATGAAACAGGTTTTAATCTCATGGACCACAATGGATGGGTCAATCCCTAGCATCTCTTCATAGGACTAAGCAAAATTATCATGGAATTCCTTAAAAAGTGCCTTATATGCTCCAGTTTCATCTGTCGAGCAGTTCTGCCTAACATGAACATGCTCGATAGCATCAGGCTTAGCTGATATGTCAATCGAGTTCGTTTGAGTAATGTTGCAAAGGTTTCCTTCAGAATATGTATCTTGCAACAATATAGGACTTTGGGGAACATTGTCAATATCAGTAGGAAATAAGGATGCAAAATCATGGCTAACCAAACTGGTGTTGGGGAGGAACATGGATCTATGATGGTGATCCTCCCAAATGGGCTCATCCGTATTCATGATCTCCATAATGGACTCATTAGAAGGGAAAGTCTCAGAGAGATAATATAGAACAGGAAGAGAAGGTTCTAACCCATACGGTAAATGGTAAGGATCCGAAGCCATTAGATGAAGGTCATCAATGTGATCATCGGAAAAGGTTTGAATGGTGTCATACATAGCTTCATGTGGATTCAACGAGGTGGAATCAGCAACATGTTTTCCTTGAGGCTCATAATAAAATGAGGCAATCATATGGACTGTCGTGGTATCCGTGCTAGGAGGAGTGGACAGAAAAATCCCCATAAGGGATGAATCCTTCAACATGCCTACCCCAATCGACTGGTAAGGAGGAGGGGACTGGCCTAACATGGGGATGTTATTAGCCGTGGAGGTAGTAACATCCAGTGTATAGAAATCAAGTTGATCAATAGTAACAATTATTCGTAGATGTGGGAATTGGATTGTTCGGAATATTGTTGAGGCAATAGCAGTCAATGCATAGAACCAATTCCTTCCTAGAAGGAGGTCGTAATCTAAAGGGGCATATACCACTTCTACTTGCATGGAAATGGATTTTCCCCCTAGCTCGATTGCTAGGGATGATATGAGACCATGGGGTTGGAAATGCTATCTGTCAAAATATTTAAGGGTCATAGGTGATGTGACAAGCTCGAGAGAGCCGAGAGCCTTTAAACAAGTCAGAGACAACATCGAGGTCGAAGCTCCTTCATCTAGTACCATTCGAAATACTTTCTTTCCCACTACTTTCATAATGATCTGAAAAGAAAGTTTACGCAGTAATATAGGCTTGTAGTTTTCAACATTGAAATGAATCAAGTTAGTGTTATATGGGTCTAAAGCTCCTAATGCTGTCAACAAGTTCTTGCGTTGTGTAGGGCAAATTTGAGTACCTCTAAGGTAGACATCGCACAAGGTGCCTGAGCGAGATCTTCAACTACATTATAAAATTGAGTAGCTCGGGCATTTGGATTAAAGACATCCTTTCGAAGAGTACTCTTAGGTGGGTGAAAAATCATGTCAAGAGTAGGCTTCTTGATATATAAGGGGACTGTAGACAGCGATTCCAGAGAACTAGTGGAGAGAAATTTCCATGAATAAGATTGATTTTCTTTCTTATCTGTGGGTTTTCCATAATTATAACTTCGAGTTTGCAAATTGATGGTATATGAGGACATCATACGAATTTCCTTTGATGAACTAAATTTACCCTAATTAGACATGTGGTCTATCAATTGTTGTTGAGAGGGAAAAGGATCTGTAAGTACTGTGGGTGTGGGATTGGACTTCAGAAACTGTGAGATTTCATCCCAATGAGGACACTCCTTTGAAAAATGGTCACCACCGCATAGCAGACAGTGGTATTTTGACTTCCTTTTCCATTTTTCGTTATCACTGTTGGTTGGTCATGGAGTCTCATATTGGTTTCCAGGTTTTTTATTTTGATTTTTACCTTTCTTCTTATTATTACCTGAGGTTTGAGTACTTTGAATATAATTGACCTCAGTGGAAACCTTAGGAGTCGAAGGAGTAGGGGTGGCAGTTTGGGTTTTCTTGGCAGGTTTCGATGTGGATTGGGACTGGATTGAGCCAACAATCCCAACAACAGGTACTCTAGCTGGTGGCTTGGTAGGATCGCTGCTAGGGTGAGGAGCTTGAGGAATCAGGTCTTAAAGAGTTCTAGACTGGGAATAGACCAATTCTAGGTACTGATCCCGACTAATATCCCGCTCTTCGGTAATGGCACTGCCCATAGCCACATCTCAGGAAATAGGAGGCAACAAGGATTTAGCGAACCAATCAGCTAGTAACTGATCCAGAATGGGGGCCTTAATAAGCCTTCTCCACCTTCTCCACTCATGAATATGATCAAAAATATGGGTGGAGGTGTTTTTTCGTAGAGATCTTAAAAGATTAGTGCCCATTTCATAATGAACAAGGAGTTGAAAGTGTGTAAGAAACACGGTTGCCAACGAGCCAAAATCCACAAACAAATGTTGTGGGAGTTCAATGTACCACTTCGCGACTGTACCGGTCAAATTTTGCTGAAAGAGTCGTTACCAAATAGAATCATCCATGAGGGAGTTAGAAGAACACCACAAATGAAATGTCATAACATGGTTCTTTGGATCATCTCCCTACTTCCCATCGAATTTCGGGATATCCGATGGTAACTTTACCAGAATGGGAGGCCACAAGGGATTGTGTAGAATTGGGTCATTAATCAACTTGGACAAATTAGGAAAGTCCAAAGTTTCTAGGAAAGTAACTGTTGGTTGGGTTGCACATACTAGTAATATTGATATGGCATATAATTACCAGTAGGACCATAAGTTGACTGAAAAGCAGGTTGCTGTGATGAAGAACTACCAGAAAATCTGTCCATAGGGGGTTGATTTCTGGGATCAGGACCACTAGGACCACTAGGGCCTCTAGGAGGAGGACCACCAGGGCCATTGAGACCACCAGGACCACTAGGACCACTAGGAGGTAGACCACCAGACCCTCTAGAGCCACCAGGAGGTAAACCTCCAGAGCCTCCAGAACCACTAGGAAGAGGGCCACCAGACCTTCCAGAGCCATAAGGAGGAAAGCTACTAGATCTTTCAGGACCATCAGGCCCCTCAGTGGGAGGACCTTCGTAAGGTGGTCCTCCAGCATCTCCCGCAGTATGTATAGGTATCCCCCCCATAACTGGCATGTAAGACCAGTTGGGTTGCCACCATGGCATAAAAGTGTTACTAGAGTATGGAATTCCATCATAAGGCATTATTATAGGATTGGGTGGATGATTACCTACAGGTATTTGATAACCATAACCTCCATAATACTGAATGGTTAGAGGTTGTGCCCCTGAGGGTTGACCTAAACTGAATGGGGGATTCACCACATTAGTATGGGTGGGAGGGACATAAACTATAGATGGTTCTATGTTAGAGGTCTGCCCTTGACTAGGTACAATTATGGTGCCAGATAATGTAGGTCATGCCAGGGGTTGCCCCCTGGAACTAGAAGGTACTAACGAAACAGGAATTGAAGGTTGAGCCCCAGGTGCAGAAGACCTGAGAGGATTAGGAACAGAAATAACATGAGAGATGATAGGGGTGGTAATTTGACCTAGGTTATGTGGTGTTACTGCACGATCTATAATCGGTTCTATGGGTCTCATAGAATCTGCAAGTGAACGATATCCCATAGGAACAGACGTGGAATGTGATGGTGTTGGTCCTAATAGTTCATCTATCTACTTATCAATCTCCTGTGCATGGAGAATGGTAGCATATTATTTCCTACATTATTATTCATCTTTAGAAGAGTTTAAATGGGTGGAAAATGAGGCAATGGCCTGTCCTATAGAGGTATCCAAAAATGAAGCATTGGGACCATAATCTGGACAGGTTGTATCATCAACATGACCTTCCATGGGAGAATGGAACGATGTATTTCCCCTAGAAGGTTGTTGGACCAAGGGAGGCTAGTGTGAAGAATATGGTACTCCACTTTCCGCAACCACATTATCTCCCATTTGGAAGGTGGTATCAGCTCCTTGGTCAATAGCTTCCATTAGATTTTCTCCTAAACCATGATTAAAGTTAGGTGGCAAGCCCTGTACTCTTCTGGACTGTCTTAACTTAGCCAGTTCATACAATTCCTATCTAACCTAGGGTCTGAAAATCTAGAAAACACACCAAAACACTTCCCTACACAAGCTATAGGTCGAAACAAGCACACTTAAAATGATAGGAGGAGTTCAAAAAGTCAGGTCTCTCACCAGGATTGTCAAGAAGGTGCCACTCGTGATATACCTCAAGGGTACGTGTGTAGTAATCTCCTTGAATGCTGTTTTCGGTGTATGGCTCCAAACAAGATGACCAAAGGTCTTTTCTCAGATAGATAAGGTATCCTAGTGGGGTCTCCCAATATACTCAAGGTACGTGGGAGCTCGAATCGGTAGTAGTGCTGTCTAATGCATAACCGTACACAAGGGGCCTTTCGATATACAATCGAGTATGTGAAGTAGCTTTCTATATACCTCAAGGGTACATGAAAGGCCATTTGATATACCGATGATACGTGGAAGAACCGTGCAAGTCTCGGGATGTAATGCTGACAAATAATGATAGCTCCTATGCTTAACAATGCCCAGACACGTCTCTAACCTGTCACTCCAGTTGCTACGTAAATTTTAACCTATAACTACCATTAATTTTAAAGTGGATGGTTAGGTGAATGCATGATGTTTTGACAGAAAAGTAAAACCATGTAGTATGCTTGTGCACATGTTCACTTTACCGTTCAGTATGCCTACTTACGAGAGGGAAGATAGTATTTTCTTTTGTTTCAAAACCAAAAAATATTTCCAAACAATAGTCATGAACACAAAAACAAAGACAAGCAATACCTTTTCCAAACTGATTTCTCTTTTCTGAAAGCAATGAGAAGGGCAAGAATCTCTTTTCCTAAAAGAAAAATAAGAAGCACACCTATATGTAAATGCACTCTATTTTTTCAATTTTCTCAAAACATAAGCAAATCTAACTTAAAAATACCATTTTTTTTTTATTGAGATAGTTCTAAATGCATAAGAGACAAAAGAACATGAAGATCCTGAAAGCTTATAAAGCCAATCAGAAAACCAATGTTCAACGCTCAATGATGATATCCTAGTCTCAGTAAAAAAATTTCTTTTTTAAAGGAAGGAAAAAGAAGTTTACTATGAAAATAAGAAATGAAACCTAGAAGCTAATCCAATGTTCTTCTTTTAGTCTATATAACAGAAACGAAAGAGATCTTACTAATACCCTAAGCTTTTAGAAAACAAGAAATCCTTTCGGAAACACAACCAACAAGCATAGAAGTGGATGAACAATCAAAAGACCTAATCAAACTTTTGAATTTCCACTCAAATCAATCTTAAACCATAAAATTATCAAGCCGCAAGCACCATATTCTGTAACACAAGTCTGATAAGCAGAACTGAAAGCAACAAAACTTAAATTTTTATAAAAAAACAAAAATGAGGAAAAAAGGCTTTGGAATGATGCCTACTTGGCACTTCGCTTCTCAGGTGTTGACAAAATGTTTCTAAGCCAGCACTACTTCTCGTCAATCTGATATAGGAGATGGTACCATGTACTGCCCACTTTGTTCAGGCAGTGGCACCACTCCTTGTACACAGCATAGGTGCGGTTCCTTGTAGATGACCAAAACACAAAGAGAATGATGGATCAAGTCAGAAAAATACTAGATCAAGGTGAATACTACTAGATTGAGTATCAAAACAGAGCATAAAAGGTCGAAATTACATAGATCTGAACAGATCTAGAAGTTTCAAACCCATATAGACTAAGTTATAAAGTAGATCTAACTGAAGAGAGTTGAAGAAAGAGCCTAGATTCAGACAAGAGTTGTAGACTTAGGAAGATCAGAACAACTGATACACTATCCCCAGCTGTGTCGTTAGATTTGTTAGCTGGAATATTTCACCTCCTACGGACAGCAAGGTTTTCCACTGGTCTAAATGGTTCATATCCAGAACAAATAGAGGATAGAGGTTGAAGACTCTCCCTAGACACCGTAGATACCTGGAATGTGATGCTTCGATCGTTACCCTATGTACCTACAATAAAGCTTCAACACACAAACATTTTGAAACTGCCATAATATAATCTACTAATCTATGTTAGGGACTAAGGAATCTAACAACATACATGTGAAATCAAACAACAACAATATATGTGGGATAGAAATCAACTTGCATTAAAGAAATATGAAGAAGTTTACAACCAAGCCTTAGTGTTGACATGCATCTCCATGAAACCAAGCATTCTCATTCCCAAAAGCTCCAACTCTAGCTCTCTATGCTCTCCCCAAATGGTCTTGGTCCAAGTAATCGATCCAATAGCATAACAATACCCTAAGACTTCTCCCCTCAACCATGGATATGAGCTCATATTTATAAGGATTAATGGATAGGGTAGGTTGAAAGTTAGTGGGTGAGGTGGCCTCTAAGATCCTAAGATGAGGGATCTCTAGCTTAAATGACCCACAATAGTAGGGATAAGGGAGGACATGAGGCTTATCATCTAGAATCCTTGAGAAACTTCTCTTTTTCCCTTTTTAGCTAGGGTACCGTGTTTCTCCTTCAATGACAGAGTGGTTCTGGTAAGAAACACTTATGGACTAGGGGCCATAAGCAGTGGCACCGCTTGTGGGCAACAAGAGATAGGCGGTACAAACAAGGTAGCTCTCCTGGACAATAGAGGAAGTGCGGTGCTGGGAATTTTCATGAAAGATTGGCAATTAGAATGGGTTTCCATGCCAAGTACTGGGATTTAGGCAAGTAGGTATGTCAAAAGTCTTATCACATGATGGTGACAGGATTTTGGTATAACAACAATGTCCAAGGCCATGCTACACAAAACTATTCTGATTTACCTCTCCTTTGCATCCACATGGACACTATAGTTGAGATTGATGATGCCCCAGTTGTCGCTATCCGCAATCCACCAGTTGTTAAGAACAAGTTGTTGTGAACCAACCATCCTTGTGAATCTTGCAACCTATATGGTCACTATTCTCACCATTTAGTGGACTTTCCTAAGTATTGGTCACTCCTTTGTGACCTTTGGAAATAGTTCCATGAGTATAACCTTATTTTCCTTGAGGAGATCCACCCTTTGATTTCTTCCTTGGATAGAACCAACACCATATACACAATCTCCAGTTCCAGGAGTCCTTCCATCTCCACAACAGTGGAAGATCCATATGATCTATCTGCACATTGTTTTCACAACAATGAGGATATGTTTGAAGCTAATTTGACTCCTAAGTATCCTTGGGATGATATGCATCATCACTCCTATTTCATCCCCGAAGAGCCTCCTTCATCGTCCGACCAATACTCGGTCGAAGCGAAAGAATTCATCCTCCAAAAGGTAGACTGGTTCAAGAAATCCATTCTAGAATCTAACACCTTTAAAGAGGGAAACATGGCTAACATTTCACCAACCATCAAGGTCAATATATCAAACAAATCCAGAGTAGTAGAATATATTACACTCGGAGCATCTTTCTCCCGCATTTTTTCAGGAATTTCATGATATTTTCACTTGGTCATATACCGATATTCTTGGGATTGATCCTTCTATCTTCGAACAACACATTGGAAAATGTCATGATGTTGTGCCTGCATGGAAAAATAAAATACACACTCACCCGTCAAAGGCTCCTATCGTCAAAGCTGAGATTAGGAAACTGCGTAAAGCGGATTTTGCATACCCCATTGCGTATACCACTTGGGTTTCTAATCCTATTCTCGCCAACAAGAAACAAGGTACTATTCACATCTATACTAAATGCCATGACTTTAATTTGGCATGTACCAAAGATAACTTCCCCACTTCGTTCATTGACCAAATCATTGATGCCTGTGCCGACCATGAAGTCTTTTCTTTTATGGATGGTTTTTTCGGTTATAACAAAATTCAAATCCAGAAAGAAGATCAGTATAAAACTGCTTTCACAACCCCCTGGAGCACGTTTGCATATCATGTTATTCCATTTGGCATTAAAAATGTTAGAACCACTTTTTAATAGGCCATGACGTTCTTCTTCCATGACCTCATCTACATTATCTTGGTCTACCTAGATGACCTCATGACTCGATCTTGAAAGTGTTCCTAGCATTTAGATGACTTATGCCAAGTATTCTTGCAATGTCATAAATATAATGTCCTCTTAAGCCCCCTCAAGTGTGTGTTTTGTTTCCTTACCAGGCATTTAATTGGATTCATCGTATCCCACAAAGGGGTCACAATGGATCCATTGAAGGTTCAAGCCATTATGAATCTTTCTCCCTTGCGTAATTTGTGCCAGTTGTAGAGTCTCCAAGGCAAGGATAACTTGCTTCGCTATTTTATCCCAGACTATGGGTTCTTATGTCTGCTCCATACCAACATTCCTTTTTTCTAGGATGCACATGAATAAGCCACTTTTGATGCATTGAAACAAGTTCTAACTTTCGCTCCATTTTTTTCTCCTCCTAACTTCACTAAGGAGTTCATCCTCTATGTGTTGTCATCTGAAAATTCCATCACCAGAGTCTTGGTTCAAGAAGAGGACGCTCGTCAAGAGAACATGATTTATAATATAAGTCAAAATATTTTCATACTCCCTTTATGTTACTCACACTAAGTGAAGAGGGCCCTCGTTCTCATCTTTTCAGTTCAAAATCTACACCATTACATCCTCTTGAGTCATGCTCGAGTCATGGCTGATTCCAACCCCATGTGATATCTCTTGAGCCGCCTCTCATTCAAGGTCGTGTAGCCAAGTGGATTGTTGTTCTCCAGGAGTATGATTTTGAATTCATTTCCCCCAAAAGCACCAAAGCCTTAGTGCTAGATACGTTAATGACACACTTCTCTCCATCGTCTGCTTCACCTCCTATCACAATCAACCTTTCTACCGAATTATTTTTTTGATCTCTGTGTAAGACCCATTGTATGGGGGCGTTCTCCTGTACCCATGCAAACAAAAATTCAGGCCCCATTCAAGTCATGAAGATCATTGTCACATCTGACACCAAGCCACTCTCTATATCCTCATTGGGGATGTCCTCTACTGTCACGATTTCGATACCATATTTCATCGTTTCCTCACCCACGATGAGATCAAAAAAGTATTGAATGACTGTCATAGTGGAGCCTATGGTGGCCACCTCTCTGGTTTGGACACTTCCCAAAATATCTACCACGCCAGTTATTTCTATCCCACCATATTTGATGATTGCATCCATGCAGTTAAACATTGCCGCAATTGCAATTTTTTTGCTCCAAAAGCAAGGACACCTCTCACGCCATTACATCATGTCATCATAGTCGGTCTCTTATGCAAATGGGTGATTGAATTCATGATGTGTAATCCCACCTTGATCGGTGGCCATAAATACATCATTATGGTTGTTGAATATTTCACCAAATGGGATGAGGCCATGCCTACGCTCAACTGTAAGGTTGCTACTACAACACGGTTCTTTTTTAACCACATCATCACACATTTTGCTGTCCCCCAATAGATAGTCTTGGAACAAGTTTCTCATTTTGAGGACACTATTTGAACATCAGTATTCCTCTGCATATTATCCCTAGGGAAATGGCCAAGTTGAGGTTGTTAACAAGATCCTCAAAACCATGCTCCAATGAATTGTGGACAAAAAAAAATCAAACTAGCACCACCTTCTTTTCTCTGCCCTCTAGGCTTACTGGACATCAACCAAGACCACCACCATTTTTACCCCATGCCACTTAGTCTATGGTGTGAAGTTGGTTCTTCCCATTGAATTCCAAATTCCATCACTTTTCCTTGCCGTCGAGCTGCTCCCTAATACTTCACCATTAGAACAATGCCTGCTTATGCTCAAATAGACCAATGAGGATTGTCATGCTACTCTCCATATGAATGAAGCAGCCAAGACTCTGTCGAAGTCCCATTATGACTCCCACATCTATCCTCACACCTTTAGCGAAGGAGGCCTGGTGCTCGTCTATGATCAAGTTAATGATAAGCTAGGAAAAGGGAAGTTTGATTCCATGTGGTACGATTTATACATCGTCCATCGATGTCTCTTCAAGGGTGCATATATTCTTGCTGAATTTGACAACCACCTATTGAAGAATCCCTACAATGGGATCTACCTTAAGAGGTTCTATGCCTAAAGTCCCCCACCATGACTACACTTGTGTCATAGTTTTTCCTTTTTGTTTTGCATCGTTCTTATGATGAGTATCACAGTTGTTTCCTTGGTTTTTCCAAATGGATCTTACCTCACATCGCTATGATTTTTTTGCTGACAGACCAAGTAGATGGTATCCTAATGTCACCTCAACTGCATGGGTCATTTATTCCCCATCACATGAGTTGATCCATATCGACAGAATGTGTGTTGGTATTGCTACCAATAACTAGGTTGAGTACGATGGTTTCACTGGTCTCTTGACTTCTTCCCTCCACTTGTGTATTCATCATCGTGATGTCTTCCTAGACTATCCAAGTTGAATAACTGCTACCAAGTAGATGATCCTTGCCTCTTTAGGATGTTCCTACACACTAAACATGTGATTAGACATCTTGAATCCATTTCATTCATGAATGTTCCCAGAAGTCTGAATAGTGTAGAAGATGATATGGCTAATGACGTTCTAGAGTGGCACATCAATCATCCCATATAGGAAATAAACTACATCATGCATCATCATATAGTCATGCATACATATGTCATATACATCATATAGGCATCATCATTATCATCATAAAAAGAGACTCATAAAAAAATCATAAAAATATATAAAAATTGCATCCACGTGCATATATATATCATGACATCATGTTCAGTACAAAATGAGAAGCTCCAAAAGCTTTCTCGACTGATCATACATTTAATACAAAAATCCCCATTCACCACTCCATCAAGGGGAAACATCACTAGCTGCTAGTCAGATTCCTCCTCCTCAGTGTCCTCCTCCTCCTCATCGGAGTCCTCCTCCTCCATAGGCACATCACCATGTGCCTCCACTCTGACATACTGAGCAGCGATTGTGATCCTCCTCATAAGGGGGATCCACTTGGGAGGATCCCTATAACACATGGAAATCAAGTCGTCGTCGAGGTACTACCACCTGTCATTGGTGACACCCTCCAGTAAGTGCTCAACATTGAGTCATAGTGAGTCTAATGCACTCTGATGCCTCCTGTTCCCATGAGTAGGTGGATCCAAACCTTCCGCTATGGCCCTTTTCCTCTGATACCTTGCTGGAGGGTGTGGCTTGATGTCTGTACATGCACATAGTATGTCATCAGTATCTATCACACACATAAACTAGCTACCACTAAGCTAGTAAACTATATATGAATGCAACCACAAAAAGCATCATGTATACATACCATCAGGTCTCCAGGCATGGCTCAAAGGTCAAGGCATCTCAGGATATCCACGATAATCCATGGCAGCATACAAATAGTCCTCTATAAGGAATAGCAGTTGTTGCCACTATGTGAAGAGAAACCAGGTGAAGAAATGACCCACCAAGACACCTCCCTTTCTAATCATCATCTCGCTCCACCTCCTCATGTGAGGCTTGCGAGGTCCCCCCTCATGCATTGCCAGATGCGGTCATAGTGTAGGTAGTCGCTCAAATAATAATGAACACAAGAATGAGGGGAAACATAAATTCCCTCCCACTAAACTAACATGGTTCATCCTACGCTGATCTTGAGTGAAGAACATCTGGGCCCACCAAAAGTAGGTACCTCTCAGCACACTCCCCACCATCTAGAGCTGACCTCCTAAGATCTTATGTGATCCTGACTATCCTAGTATACGCATCACCATCGCTGCTATAGATCGATTCTAAAGAATCTTAATGTCGCACACCAATATGTACGATGAGTGCATCGATGCTAAGGCATAGCAATGCTGATTGCAGAGGTCATCCACTAACACCCCATGTGTGAGATTCGGCATAGTGTAGACGATCACACCCAGCACTAGGAGTCCAGTAAGAAAGTACACATCGGGGAAAGTGATCTCTGTCCACTCCCCCTAGATGATAAAAAACTCTGCCTCTAGATCCCAAAAGCTCACAACCTTGTCCATCAATAGCTTTAGTGATTTCATAAGTGGGATCTTGAAAAACTTCCATACACCTTACTGAGTGAGAAAACCCTACACTGCTAGGTCATTATGTACTTGGGCTCAGAGATTCCCTATTTCTCGCTCCCGCCATGCCACTCGAGGCATCCTGCACATACACACAGTCCCTGTCAGGTCCAATCATGCACAAAAAAAATTATCTAGGTTAAGTCACTCCTATTTGAGCCTTTTGTGCAACCCAAGTCACTAAAACAGGACTAAATGGGACCGACTGGGTCACTTTTATCCTATGAACAGGTGCGACCTGGGTCTCTCCTATCTCTCCAACAGGCACATTCAGGTAATGCTTGTCAGCCTAATAAGAGTGACCTGGGTCATGCCTTTTCCCTCTAAAAGTGCAACCCGATCCTGAGAACCCTTTGGGATCGGCCAAGGCCCTAGAGTGAGAAAAAAAAAGTAATCCAGTGAAAAAGGTGGGTTTGATGAGAGATCTTACTTCTAAGTCACAGCTCGAAAAACCGCTGGTCCAATCAGAAGAAAACAACAGTTGTGTTTTGGGGTTCTCCACTCTAACTCAACACTGAAAATTAACAATGACACATGTCATGTGGTACCCCCTGTTTATAGGCCTCCATTTTCTCTAGTTCTTCTTCTGTGCACCATAAAGTCATCCCGTGTCTGTTTGAGAAGTCGTTTGCACCACTAGGTTTAGTTTTTCATCCTCTATCTTTTTATGAGACCCATGTCTTGAGATATCCCATGGAATTTTTGGGACATTTCCTAGAATTCACCTCAATTTACATACCATCATGTGAATCACACCACACACGTATTGGCATGTTCACAAGCCATCCTCTCCATCCATACTACATAGTTGGCCTTATTTTACCACCATCCATCATCTCGTAAGGAGACCCCATTAGTTTCCTCAGTTATTCCTATCATCCATGTTCATAGCATAACCTCTTTTCATACATCGAACACTTCCTCCTTGCTTGACTAACCATTACAGGGTTTTTATTAAGCTCTTTTCTGACTCCTAAAATAATGAAAATATTTTCAAGCACGCTTGCATCCTTTCATGCTTAAAGTATTTGAAAGGAAATCTATGTGGCCTCATTTATCTCCTTTTTCACACTACATAGACTATCAAAAGAGAAGGACCACCCTAGCACCTTCATGCTAGGAATGTTTCCCTTTGTATCATTTTATGCTTTGTTGGGCATTGGGACCACAACTTATGAAAAATATCATTATGGGTTGTCTTTAATCTATTTTCCATCCCTCTCATCAACAAAATATCGTCGAGCAATCTTGGTTTCGTTCATGCTCATAAAAGTATTTGAATGACCATCCAGTTAGTATAGGTTTAACCTTTTCCAGCCTGGTTGGATTACTTATGGTAAAGAAGTCTCTCTTACCCCAAAGGTTGGGTGATCTCTGATTTGTATACTTTTATCCTTTTCCGGGCTTAGGAGACTACATACAAAAAAATAGACCACATTGGAGTATTCTTCCCATTTTCATATTCTCTAAAAATGAAAACACCATCGAGCATTTACTTTCTTGTGCTCGCTAAAAATACATGAGATCACATCATATCAAGATTACTTCTATCCCTTCTTTGTGCTCCTTAAAATATGAAGAAGGCCCAAACAATGTTTCTAGGTGCCACCACATACGATATCATAGTATGGAAGCTTTCCCCCATTGGGTCATCTTTTTTCAAATTATTTTGTGACGAGTATTCCTTGGATCCCCTGGAAATCACTATTCCAGTTACTTCCCCTAGTATTTCCCATTGCAGTTATCTTCCCAATATTATAGCTATGATCCCTTTGCCATGAGTTAGTTTCATTTTCTACCAGGTCATCCCTGCCGTCATACTCTGAACAAAGGAAGTTTAAGTCCCCCATACTCCCCTGCCCCCTTTCCCCTATTTAGTGTGTCAGTCCCCTAGTTGTTCCACATCTTTGGTTATCCCCCTCATGATTCTAGTCAAGGAAACATCATTTCCTTGATTAGTTGCAGGTCTCCCTCTATTGACTTCAACACCGTTATATTCTAGAGGATAGACCTAGAGGTCCCTATATCTTAGTTTCATCCACCTCATTGATGAGTTCCTTAGACCACTTGAAAATATTCATTAGTGCCTTTTGGATTGGTTGTGTCTCACGTGCTTGACTTCAACTACATCATATGACCATTGATATTCGTACAAGGTATTGGTCCATTCATTATTTGGTTGAAGACACCGGTTGTCACCTAGCTCTACCACATTTGTGAGTCTATCTATGGGACCCATAAAGTCTCAAGTCCCTTGTGATTTCTATGTTGCATTGGTGACAATGTTCAGAAGCCCTCAATCTTATGATTCTATGTATCTCCAGTGTTTCATGATACATATTGCATCACATATATTTTGACTCTTAGTCATTAAGTCCACATATATGTACACCTACAGATCCAGTAGAGCATGAGTTGTGATGATATTGCATTCTATGAGAATTCCATCATTCCTATGTATCAGTTCTTCATATCAACATTGTATTCAGCCTCCCATTGAGGCCACCATTATGTATCACCATTTTTATATGTATTGATCTCCTCCCATGTTTTGAGCCTTGATCCCCATTATTTATTCTTTTGACATTGTTACGAGCATGGGTATGCTTTCCTCGTCCATATACATGTCACCCATTATATATATCTCATCCATTTTTTAGAAGCAATAAAAAACAAAAAGCCACTGTAGTTCAAATGAGGAAGCTCCACTCCTTTGCGATCCTTTCTAGTCTCTTCAATGTTGTCACCATTTTCCCATGATCCTATGATTTCTATCAGCCATATGATGAGATCATTCCCTCACACATCAGAGGGGAATTTGTTAACACTAAAAAGTGTTCACCTAGCTCTCCTTGGTCTAAACCACATCCATACATCATATTCCTACCATTATATCCTTTATTTTGACCTTCACAATTGTATTTATACTAAAAATGGTCTAAAGCATCATTATTCCTTCCCAAAATGAAGGGATGATGAGCATTTATTGTGATTTATCCTCACTATCTCCCAAAAAGGGATAAAACCCCTAAAAAAGAGAACGGGTAAAAAACCCTAGATAAATACCATGGAAAATAAAATACCATAGGTTATAAAACCCTAAGAGCATACTATAAATACATTGTGAAGGACTCTCCCAAAACATTTTTTTTCCATTTTTCCATCAGTCACATCACATACTTTTCCTTCCATATTTTTCCATGGCATTTCCCACGGTGTATGTTGAGTTCACTTCATACCCACTTTGTATCCATTTCCCCCATTTGAAAACTAGTTGTGAAAGATATTGGAGACCCAAACCGTGGAGCTGCGGAACCACTTCCAAGGATGACTATGGTGGCCCATTTTCAGAAAGGTGTGTTTACTTTTATTTCTTGCATTAGTTAGTTTATATATATGTGAAAACCCTAAAAATATTTTCTTTTGTCGTATCATCTATTTTGTTATTATTGATGTCTTTCTTATGCTCTGGACGAGATAAGGTTGGTTCTTTTGCACATAGTAGGGGAGAAATCCCCACTACAGACAGTAGGTACTTCCGAAAGATGGCATTAGTTTCCTTGATGCATCTTTTCTTAGAATATTCTTCCATTTCAATAACCACCTTGTTTCGTAAACTTATCATGGGGGTAAATAGGATTGCATGTTGTGTTGTACACAACCTTTTAGCACTGAAAATTTTGGTTAAATTGTGTCCTAGGTCTCTACCTCACTCATGGAATGGTACTGTCAACATGCACATAATTGTCTCCATGGTTGTAACAACATTACTGTACTTGGATTACTCTAAAGATTCATATTGATAGAGCCGCTTTTTTTTCTTAAAACATTTAATCAGGTTATTAATGAAGAAATTTGTCATCACTTCTAACCCAAGTCACATTGCTTTACCATAGTGGTTTTATTTCCATCAGAACAGTGTTCCAATGTATCACTTGTAAACCAACTCATACATATTGGCAAGTCATCTTGAACCTACTCAAGCCTAAGCCAGTGGAGCTCTCAAAACATGATGTGCCAGTGGTGATCAAAACTTTGAATGTTGTTGTGAAAGGTCTTGGATAGTCACACTTTTTTTCCTCACAAAGGTTGTCCTTGGATCACAAAATCAAAGTTCTAAATCCATTCGATTTGTATTTTCATTCATGTAAACCCTATTTGCGTTAGTTTTGACTACATAAAATGGCTTGGAGCATCATGCATGCTCTATTCCTTTTATTACAAATGCATTAGAAGATTTCTGAACATAAGTGTTAATCTGTCCTTTGCATATTCACCTTGTATCTCAACTATCCAAGGTGGTTAGATTTGGGTGACAAAAAATATTAGGATTTTGTTAGGTTTTGAAGAAAGGGAAGAAGCTTTTATTAGTGAATTTCCATGATTGTATTTTGTATAGCATTCTAGAAACTAAAATTAAGGCCTTGTACAGTGCTGAACCATTTTTATTGTGTTGGGAAATTTTTTTGTTGATTATAAAATGCCAGACTATTAGAGGATTTTTCTCACTCAGAATTTTCTCCATGTTCACAAGACATGGGAAATGGATAATATTTTTGCCTTGCAAGTTGGAAGTTGACACAGGAGTTCAAGCCCAAATAGAGGATCATGTTGATCAACAACTCCATTCTTCTCCTGCATTGGTAGGGTCATTGAGTTTTTGCTTCTTCTTATGGACATGGTATTCTTCATGGGAAGTGGAAGAAGGTCAAACCCAAAACCCATGGACTCGCGCCCAGAGCCCATGGACTCAAATGGAAGAAACTGCTTTGTTGTGGGATGAATTTTGTTATGAGAGATTTGGCCTAGAAATATTCTTTGGTCCCCTGGATTTTTTTTCATACTTTGTTGTGTTTCTAGTAGAGCTACTGCCAGTGGGACCCAAAACCTTCTTTTGATGCACTGGATTTGTGTTTTCAAACTTTCCAGTTTTTCTAGTAGAGCCACTGACAATGGGACCCAAAGCCTTATTTTGGTGCACTGGATTTGTGTTTTTAGACTTAACAATATTCCTTATAGAGCCACCGCTAATGGGACCCAAAAACTTCTTTTGGTGCACTAGATTTATGTTTTCAGACACAAATACATCGCCAATGGGACCCAATATGGATTCTTTCTCTGCTCATTTATTTGATCAAACATAAGGGGTACTCTTTCTTCGAAACCTATCATTGATCCTAACCCATTTGAAAAAGTAGACTTCCTGTAGCATTTATTGGCATGTTTTGAGAAAAATGGACCAGCTGCACTATTCAAACTTGATTGTGATGTATTAGAAGAATTCAAAGGAAGAAATATTGAATGCTTCATAGTAGTACTTTCCTTCAAGTAAAATTTCCCAAGCATCTACCTCAATACTTCTACATTCCTCTACTAATTTTGAGGATTTTGAGAAAGAAAAAATGTATCCATATCCAATGAGGATGCTGATACATTGCTGATACATATATGTAACCCAAGAAATGCACCATAGAAGACGACAAATATGTTATTATTTTCTGCAAACCAAAAAGTGTCGACCAATAAGAGCAGAGCATGAGGAGAGAAGGGAGGGAGAACAATGGATGGACACAGATCTTGCAATATCTATGTGAGCCAAATCTATTGCTCTTCAAGATCCTCCATGAATGAGAAAAACCTAGCAGAAACTAGCATGGGATTTCCCTCCGCAGACAAGTATAGGATCTCTTCTTGTCTTGTGGTTTCCTCTTCCATATTTATGCCAAAGTTTTTTGGAGCAACACCCAAATATTTGGAGTTTCATCTTACTTCTTAGGTTCTAAAAAAAATTAGTCCCCTCACGAAGGGTTCATATGAGTGATATTATCTATGGATATGAATATTAATATTAGTGTTTGTATGAATTATATATATGTGTGTGTGTGTAGTAGAGAAATAAACCAATTTCAACCGGTAGGTTATCACATTATTTAAATATTTTAAAGGTTTTTTTATTTTCTTTATATATACTATAATATGGATTTTCTCTATAAAAAATGGCCATTGTTGTGCATATTAAAAATAACTAAATGTCCCTTATTATGTTTTACCTGAAATTTATGGATGTGAAATTTTCGATAGTTTGTTTTAATCTTATTTAATGAGTTCTTTTGTTAAATATGTCAAAAGTTATATTAATATAGAGAATGGAAGCAAATATAGTTTATAAGAATTATTAAAATAACTACCATTTTCTAATTACAAATTTATAATAATCCATATTGTAAGAAGTAGAAAAAAAAGTATAAGTAAAGATGTCATGGGCTAGTGAATGGGAAGACCAAACTGTTATTACAATTAAACTTATTGCCTGGGAAGGGATTCTTTTTCTTTAGTAAGAAACCTCAATCTGTAATGGGATTCCTGTTGGAACTATTGTCATTGAATTCAAAGTATTATTGTCATCATTTATGTCATATTAAGTCATTACATTGAACATGTTTTTACATAGGTTTACAAGTATATTAAAAATGGGTGCATGTGAAAAAGTAAAATCTGAAATAGTAGTTTCAAACGCATGGAGATGGAGTTTTCCTGTGATATTTGGAAAGGGGAGAAATCAAAGGGAAATCCCATAATATTTGGAAAGGGTTGGAAGCCCATGGGATTTGAAAAAGGTAAATGAAAAAGGGAATTAATTATTTATTTAGTAGATTCTATATTTTTTAATAAACATGTTGCTTCATAAAGGCTTATAAAGTCAAGAGCCCAATTCCCTGAATAATGATCCTTGGTATCAAGGGCCATCAACAAGGCCTCAAACCATCACTCAAGAAATATGCAATGGATCATAGGCTTCTCATGTTGTTAGGAGGTATTTTGCACCATTAACATGTGTTAGGTCCATGCCAATGGTTGGGGGATGAAATAAAGGGCGTATTCCTTAAATAATGATCCTTTATCTCAAGGGCCATAAATGAGACATAAAAATACCACACATGAACTTTGTAAGGAATATTTGTCCTTTCATTGAGAAAATTAGAATCGTTAGAAGGTATTGTGCACCATAAACATATATCATAGCGGTGGAAATAGTTGGGGGTTGAAATCAATTGCATATGTCCTTGAATAATTCTCATTGGGCTCAAGGGCCATGGAATAATTAGCATTGCTTCATGAACCATTCTTTCAATTTTATTTTTAGTTTATTCTCCTTTATTATTTTTTTAGGATGATAATCTATTTGTATATTTATTTTGTCCTAAATTTGTGATCAATCCCATTTCAGATACAAAACAAAAAACTTTGGAAGTGACTGTATGGATGGAAGTATGCAAACATAATATATGTTTTTGCATGGGTTATAAGGTCCACTAACATTTTAGAATACAAACTAATATTAAAAAGGAGGGTATCTTTATCCATTATTGTTGTCTCCTTGAGGCTATTTAGTGCAGTGAAAGTTGGACTTTAACATCAAACACTCGTGAAATAGAAGAGATGTAGAAATACATATTAATTGAGTTAATTGATATAATTTGCTAGCATCTTTTCATTGTGGTTTAATTACTTACTCTACATGGCCATCCCTAATGACCAATACTAACCATTATTCATTAACTTTATTGGTCACTAACACTCATGATATTTATTACACATTAATACATAATATATTAGAGATCCTAATATATTATTGAGCATCCCTTATTCTAGCACCTCGTCTTAACATGAAATACATTTTTTTTTAACTCCCCTCAATATAAAATCCATAGCAACTTACTCAATAACTAATAATAATTACAAAAATTGAAGGAAATTCTTGTTCAAACTTCAATAATGCAACACTTCTCTAGTTCTTAATATCTAAACACTACATTTTTTTGTATGATCCATGTTGTGTTGGTAAAGAAATGTATGCAATTTCATATCAACCAAGTTTTGCATTGGGACTTCAAACATAATTTCTTGATTTTATCAATCTTTTTTCTTCTCTTTATTTCATTATGAGATATGATTATTGAAACAAGTGTTTGAACATGGAATTTTATGCTTTAAATATGATATCATTTTCCAATTGATAATAATGGGATTATAAATATTATGGATTTTTTCATGACAAGATCTTTCTGTAGTGACCAAAATGGAAACCTGACCAATTGAGTAATCACATTATCATATAGGTAATTGAAATATGACCTATTTTATGATCATAGTCAATTTTGTCTACATTATGAATTATTTTTGTTTACAATGCAAAATCTAGATGGAACTTCTTTAGGGTGTTGATTTTGTGTTCTAATGTTATGTGTATCCCCATAGAGATTCTGTTTTTGGCTTCTTTGTTTCTTTATGTTAGAAACAATAATCTCACTTCCATGGAGTATTCCTCTGACATGGAATAGAGTATAGTCCTATGCCCTATCATGATTGCAGTTTGTTAAGTACATTTGATTCTATTCATTCTCCTAGTGTTTCAAATAATCCATGGTTTTCCAAAGAAAAAGATAAAAATTCAGCCTTATCCTATACTCTATGGCCCCATGAATATGCTTATATCCAATGCTGTTGGGGATCATGTATATCTCCTAGTGCAATCACTTCAACATCACACTAGGAAATGAATAAACATTATGAATTGACATCAAAATATATCCTAACCATTTGTCCTTGTGGATATTCATTTGCTTGATGGAAGAAGGAAATTTTCTCATCCTATGGTGGATAGGATCCATGTGAAGCAGTAACTATTGGGTTGATCATCCTCTTTTGATTATCCTTATTTCTCCACTTATACATGGCTCTAGGATGATCATGCTTATCTACTATATCCTTGGAATCCACACTAAGATAATTGTTGTTGATAGGTGTCATACAGTGGTACACTTACATTTTCTAGGGAATAGTGATTTTTGCAATCCCATTAAGCCAATTTCTTGAGTTTTGTTCAAAATTCCTAGAAAAGGTTTATGGATTTCATAACTTGCTTGATCATATATTGTGCACTTATACAATCTATATTCCGTTTCCAACCATTAGATACTCAAAGTTGTGTATTGATCCTTTTTACCATTATAGAGGACTCTGTAAATTAGGTTCCCAAATTCTTAAAGGGTTATAGCTCAATGGAAGAGAATCTTCCTTACAAGCAAGAGGTTGGTGGTTCGATTCATCCATGCATAATACTAGTTACAAAAAACTATATGAGTAAGAAAAAAAATAGATAAGTGACCAAACAATGATAGATAAGTGACCAAACAAAATGACCAAAATTCATATATAAAACTACTAAAAACGACTAAATTAGTGACCAAAAAATGAGAGATGTGAAACTAGGGATTAAAAAGGCTGCAACATGTGGTGCTAATGATGAAGCCAAACATGGCATTGATATTGTTATCACTCCAGGAAACTCCTCTAGGTTGTAGCTCAAGGATGCCTGGTAACTTACAATGTTTTTAGGGTTTTCTAATATGGATTAAGTCAGTTTACCTATATAACCTTTGAACTTCAAAGCATGCATAAAACTCACTCGTTTACAAGGAATTTAGTTTCAATTGCTCAAAAATTTGACATTAAGGTGCAGGGATGGAGAACTCACCAGGCTGGGAGACTTACATACAAAACACATGCATATAAATGGATAAATCCTGATGAGGATGGTATTTATAAATCAAATAGCACTAATAAACCAATAGGATGACAGCTATAAGATTTTTAATCAATATCAAAATGACCTAAATACACATAAGATTTTTTGTTGGCAATCGAAACTCCAAACCAATAACCATCGAAACTTTAAATCACTAGATTCTCCATAGTGGACTAAGACTCTGAAATGTTGGCTTAATAGAGGACTACACCTCTAATCATTGTTTAAAAATGTTCCGATGGCAGTAAAAATTTTAGCAATACGCCTAACCGCCAAAGGGGTTTTCCGCCTATTAATTATCTTCCAACTTTTGGTGGCTAATGAGATGTTCTGATCCTCGCCCAAGCCACCGAAAGCTACAACTTGTGAAATGTTTACCCAAATAAAAAAAAAGAGGCTTTTAAACTCTCAGTGATATTCATATTCTTCATTGCATGATTTAAATTCTTCATACTATCAAAATAAATTTATTTTGGGAGATAACATCTGGCTCCTACTTCGGGATGGGAAACTCTCTGTGAGGTCCCAAGAACCCCAGTACAAAATGCCTTTCCTAAAAAAGAATATATAAATATATCTTCTAGTGTTCCATTGGGTATGGAGTCATTTGTCTTCTATAACTGATCCACTGCACCCTACCTATAGCCTGCTTTGCTTATTCATGAAAATAATTGAAAATGACCTAGCTACTCATATTAAGAGATTATTTTCCTATCTACTCCACTCCTAATTCTAATCAGTAGATCCTTCTTATCATGTGACATCATGCTTCCAAAGAAGCCAGGTCAAAAGCTGATCTGCTGAACTTATCCTTGATCTTGACCCAAAAAATAAATGAAACCCTAGCATGCAGCAATGTAGTTTTGAAGGGTGACAGAACCAGCTATCATCTGAAATTTTTTTTTTGATATCTATGCTATTCATCAGTTCTAGATAGTCAGCAATAGGGTCATAAAAGACAACAAGAAATACCATTTTATTTTGTTGTTTAAAGAAATGCTGCTGCTGGCTACTTTTAGTGATCACTATGTTAACTATAGATTGCTCAACCTCTGACTGGGAATGATGAGTTATGCCCTGCTATTTTGGACTTTTCATACCTTCACCTTCCTCTTCATATCTGTTGCATTCTTCCTTTGTCTAATAACAATGCAAGCTCAACAACTGATCTGAATCTTTCTACTCCCCTTCACATAATCTGAATTCATCATGATGATAGGCTGGCTTATCATAGCTAACAATTTCCTCTTTTATAATAATATCTTTGTACGATATACCAAAACTAAAAGGATTTGTATTGGACTTTTGAGTAGTAGATTCGTTACAAGCATCTATCACAACATTCATACCTTTTTAATCATCTCTCTGTTGAAAAGAAGAACTAGATGAACTTTGCATAAATAATAAGTCTTCACAAATTTTAACCTCTTCTTCCTCATCACTGTGTTTGTTGCATATAGGAGCATCAAGATAAGATCCTAATGACAGAGATGAAGGCTCTTGTATAGGAGTATTAGGAATAGAATTTTGAAACAGATCTAGAAAAATGTTACCTAGTTCCTTGTCATGATTTGAAGCAACATGTTAATAAGGAGAAGGAAGATCTTCTTGATGTTCTAGCTAGAGATTAGATAGTCCCTGGAAATCTTGTTCCTCTTAGTTACTGCAACTTTCCTTGATCTGTAAATCTAGACATTGGGAGCTACCCTGACTGATTTCAATGATCATTTGACCAGCAGAAAGCTGATAATTTCCATGTGTAGTCAAAGAAATCAATTCCTCAGATTCACCACAATCATATTTAATGATGGTAGGAAAACATTCAACTCCTTTATAATTAATTTCTAGTTTATGTTTATGGGAAAGTACCTCATTTTGAAGATCATAAGAGAGATGAGGTAGCCATTGAAGGAGATATTCTTTTCTATTTACCTTTTCATCCTGAGAATGCAACTTATATTCTTCACAACAATTATCGAATGCAAACTCATCTAGATAGAACCTTTTACAGTGCTCAGTGAATGCTCGGTGACAATATTTCAATGATGAAATGCTGGAAGGAGGTAAAGAAAAATACCATTGACGTGCATCACCGTATAATGAATACATGAACATCTTCATGCTCCTGATCTAGTATATCCATGCATTCATGAAACTTGAGGAGGTGTTCTGCAGGATTGTCTTCTTCCTCCTCCTTAAATACAGGTAAAAAATATCCCGATACGGACATATCAGGTACTAGATGTGGGAAACTAGGAATGGAAGAAAATTCAAGAGGTGCAAACCTCCAGGCCAAAAGAGTTGCAAATTCTTTTGACATCTTAATATTGTAGAGTTTCCACTGAATTCATCTTTCATGGAGTCACCAGGGATGAGATCTTTACAAGACCATTCTTGAAGATGCCCAAACCATAAACTTTTCTAATGTATCTAAAAATTCCTGGGAATTAAGATTTTTAGCAAAAGAAATAATAGCAGAAAGATTTCTTGAAATACCTGATGTAGCTTTTTGTGCAGTACTACTGGTCTGTCTTAATAAATCCATAGCTTTCCTCAAAATTTCTTCTAGATCTAAAACAGGTGTTGCTGGTGGCCCCTTTGGATTTGCTTTGGCACTTGGTCTTCTTGAAGCCACCTTATATCAATTGAGTTTCCATATAGATGATTACAACCATAATAATGTCCAAGATTTGTCTATCATCAAAGCATGGATCTATGTCATCTCCTAGGGAAGCTGAGCTTCAATCTCCACTCCCCGGCAACGATGCTAGTTTGTTATCAATCCAAGAAACTCCTCTAGGTTGTAGCTCAAGGATTCCTGGTAACTTACAATGTTTTTAGGGTTTTTTGATATGGATCAAGTCAGTTGACCTATATAACCTTTCTGCTCTCAAGGCATGCATAAAACTCACTTGTTTACAAGGATTTTAGTTGCAATTGCTCAGAAATTCGACAATAAGGTGCAGGGATGGAGAACTCACTAGTCTGGCAGACTTACATGCATATAAATGGCTAAATATTGATGAGGATGGTATTTATAAATCAAATAGAACTAATAAACCAATAGGATGACAGCTATAAGCTTTTTAATCAATCTGAAAATGACCTAAATACACATTCAGGCATAAATACAGTAAAGAAAGAGATGATGGCTGAACAGATCACAACAAAAGAGCTTANATAATTATCGGCTCATAAATCCCTGAAGTTGAAACTTTATTATAAAATCAATCATGGGCTTTATAGCCTTCTAGAAAAATGACAGATCTTGAAACTTCGATCTGTTTTCACCAAAAACTACTCAGAAGCAATAGTTATTCAGATTAGGGTTTAAAACCCTAGCTAACTATTTTTCTAACTTATGATGAAGATCTAGTTCACTGACTGAATACTAAATAACTTCAGTAGTTGCTAATAATCACCACTGCTGGTTCAGTGTCATTTTGCTGCCAAAAGCCAGTGTTTCGACAGTTTAACTGAAGTGACCTTTCTTGTTTAATCTGCCAGAGTTTTCTACCTTGTTGCCGCGGTCGCCGATTAGAAGCTTTGACCTCTAACCCATCGGCACCCCAAACCTCAATGCTACTATAGTGTTGATGCCTTAAATGACTAATGTTGCGATGGTTTATGCATCAATGATCAGAAGCTTTGTCTTCTAGCCTGTCGGCACCTTGGACCAAAATGCTGCCGCTGTTTTAGAGGTGAAATGAACTAATTTTATCACTGTTGGAAGTCGTTTGATGAAGGAATCAAGGCATTATTCCTCTATGCCACTGATGCGCAGTCTTGTTATTCCCTGATGTGTGACATCACTTTTGTTTTACTTTTTAAAACTTTATATTTTTTAATTGTCGATGATTTCGCTTTATCGCTATCGGAGGTCAGTAGAAGTTTGAATCAGAGCTTTAGTTCTCTATGACACCACTGTTTTGAAGCTTTAAACCACTAGCTTCATGGTCAGAAATTAGAAGCTCTAGCCACTATCCCATCAGCACATTAGACCTGAATGTTGCCACAGTGTCAGCGTCTCAAATCACTAGCATCATGACGGTTTCTACATCAGTGATCGAAAGTTGTTTCCTCTAACCCATTGGTGCCTTAGACTTGAGCACTGCCTCAGTGTCGGCGATTCAAATCACTAATTTCTAAGCATCATCAATCAGAAATACTAGCCACTAATCTATTAGCGATCGGATGCTCTAGCCACTAAACTCTTCGTCGACGATCGGAACTCCAAACCACTAACCATCAGAACTTTAAACCACTAGCTTTGTGATCGGTGATTGGAAGCTCTAGCCACTATCTCGTCAGTGCCTTAGACCTAAGCACTGCCGCAATGTTGGTAGTTCAAATCACTAATTTCTAAGCATCGGCGATCGGAAAGACTAGCCACTAATCTATCGGCGATCGGATGCTCTAGCCACTAAACTTCTTCGTTAGCGATCAGAACTCGAAACCACTAACCATCGAAACTTTAAATCACTAGATTCTCCATAGTGGTGGTGTTGTAGTGGACTAAAACTCTGAAACGTCGACATAATAGAGGACTACACCTCTGATAACTGTTTAAAAATGTTCCAATGGAAATAAAAAATTTATCAATACGCCTAACCGCTGAAGGGGTTTTCCACCTGTTATTTATCTTCCAACTTTCAGTGCCTAATGTGATGTTTTGATCCTCACCCAAGCCACTGAAAGCTACAACTTGTGAAATTTTTATCCAAATAAAAAAACAGAGGCTTTCAAACTATCAGTGATATTCATATCCTTCATTGCATGAGTTAAATTCTTCATACTATCAAAATAAATTTATTTCAGGAGATAATAGATATGGTAGCAAAATAAGACGTGAAACTAGGCATTAAAAATGATGCAACACGTGGCGCTAGTGAAGAAGCCAAACATGGCGTTGATATCGTAGAAAAATAAGACGTTACTTTGGGTGCAAAACATGGAGCTATATAGGAAGCAAAATATGGTGCAACAATAGAAGAAATATTTTGTGTCATTTTGTTAGCAAAACACTATGCAAAAAAGGAAGCAAAAATTGGTGCAAATTTGGAAGCAAAAATTGGCACATATTTGGAAGTAAAACATGGTGCAAAATGGGATGCTAAAGTGGTCGAAAAAATGGATGCATTATTGGATGCTAATTTGGATGCTAACATCGTGGTATTAAGGATGCAAAAATGGCGCTAACAAGGATCTTATTTAATAAGAAAAAGTAGACACTCACTAGGAAGAAAAATAGGACATTATTTAGGAAGCAAACCTCGGCGTTGTTTAGGAGGAAAAGTTGGATGTTATTCTAGAAGCAAAAAAATAGACATTATTTTGGACACCGTAAAGGACTCTATATAGGAAGAAAAATACTATTTTTTTGAGACACTTTATTTTTTGTCCATGACACGTCCCATTTAGTGTCTAGTTTGACCACTCATTGTAAAAAACAATTACACTAAAAATGGAACACTAATTCCAAGATTTGTTACAGTGTATGGTATCTTTAATAAAAATCAATTAGTTGAATTACTTGAGAAAATGTTGTGGTAACATTGATAATATTTAAAATGGTATTAATAATAGTTGCAAGATCTTGTTTGGTAAACTTTATGTGGTAAAAAAAATGAGAGGTAAAAAATCGAATGTCAAATGTCTGCTCAAAAGAAGATTGAACTCTCCATTATCAAGTTAATGTACTTTTTATTTTCTCATGATTTTCCCTTTGTAAAATAACAATAACATAATAACAAAGGAAAAAATGATCATCAAATTTGTTTAGACCTTGAAAATTATATTATTGTTATATACATTATTTAATTTTAAAATTGTATTTTTTTCAACATTAACATTTTGTAGTATTTTCACATAAATAATTTATAAAAAGAGATGTATATTGCTATTATTCATCTGTGTTTAAATTTATTATTAAAAATATATAAATTTATAATATAAATATAAATATTTCATTTCTAGATTCCCAAATGCTTATATTATTTCTTTTCAAATTTGAGGTGCATATATGTGTATTGGAGATGCTTGAAATATTATTTTAACATTTAAAATATTGTAATCATTTTGAATTTTAAATGAATAAATATACATTGATTTATTATCTCTCTTTTGTGTTGTTATTCTTATCATTCTTATATACATGTAATTAGTGATTTATAAAAAGACAATTAAATTAAGGAAGAGTACCTTTATATGTAATTATTTTATAATATATAATTAGTAATTTATAAAATGATAATTAAATTAAGGAAGAGTAACTTTATATGTAATTATTTTTATAATATAAAAAGTTTTTGAAGAATGAAAAAGTATTATAAAGATAAAAATATGTTATCCTTAAATTTAATATAAAATACTTTAATGATGTAATAAATTTGCATAGTAGCATTATTTTAAAGTCTTTATAAATTTAGAGAATTTATGGTGCAACTGCACTCAATATGAAATTGTTTCAATGAAATTTTGTCTCTATCTCGTTCATGATAACCTGATCCATGTTTTTGACTACTTTAATCCGATAATCATACGTAGTTAAAAATTGTAAACAATTTGTGTTCATATCCAACTATGATTATCATAGATTAGTCTATTGTATTCAATGCATTTAATGTAATGTTGAGATTCCATGCACCTCTGCATATATGTCTGTATACATGTATAAATATTTAAAAGAGGATTCATATGATGTCAATCTAATATTCAATTACAATTTTCTTCATAGAAAATTAGTTTGAATGTAAATTACTTTGTTTTTATCATTCCAATCACTTTCATCAAAGTCCCCAAGATTTATGTTTATTTTCATAGGAAATGATGATAAATTTTATATTTTAAATTTTGCAAATATCAAATAAATACATTTGTAAAATATTGATAAAATATTCATATGATTTCTATATAAAAGTAATGTACAATCACTTTCATCAATTTTAATTTCTACATAACAATACAATTTTGAAATTTAATTATGCAAAAAAAAATCAATTATAGCGTGAGTGAAAACTAATGATGGTCTGTCATGACACATTAGTGACAATGCAAATATGAAAAAAATATCTTAACTTGGAGGGATAATTCAAGTTACTTCCACAATGAATTTAAATATAGTTTAAAAATATGAAATGTAGCGAAATGAATTATGTTTTAGGATATATAATTTATATTTATAGAAATTATGTATAACTAGGTGAAATTCAGGTTTTCCTATCATTGGAATTGTCGAGGAACCTCTTTACGTTGAACTATAGAACATAAAATCAAATAGCATAAGGGAACAATTTCCAAGAAGAGAGGTGGTGGTTAGGGACACCATTACAACACTTAAGCACATACCATTGTGATCAGAACATCACAATGCATACTTGATATATACACAGAGATATATAAACAAAACCCATAGGGTCATACTTTTATAATCTCCAGATCTAACAAACTCTCTTGAAGTGAGGAATATCTGGTCCACGAATAGATTTTATTGGTTCTAATTGTTTACATAAAATATGCAACATACCATATCCTAGTATGTTGTTGTAGTAAAGCCAATCATGACCTTGTCAACCGAGCCTTCAACTCTACAAATCAATCCATCGATTGAATGTTTTCTATTGACTGACTACCTCTAGAAGATCCATGAGTGTGATGAACCTACACAACCTTAGGTTCCAACACCCCCCATAACTGCAATTTTTAGATATTTAGGAAATGTAATTATGATCTATTAACATCCCCCCATAATTTTAGTTTCCTAAATCTCGATCATTTCCTAAATTTTCACAAACTTGGATTTTGATAATGACTTCATAAAGATATGGATGATCCGATAATGTGTCCTACAATAAACAAGTGAGATAACATTGTCTTGCACCAATTATCTCAAATAATGAACATGAAGTTGAATGTGCTTCATCTTTCCATGAGAAACAAGATTATCAACAACCCATATTGTACTCTGAATACCATCGTGAATAATAGTCAAGGACTAAACATGAAACCCAATATTTTCTAGAAGCTGACAAATCCAAACTACCTCTATACATGCATTGACAAAACCACAATACTCTTATTCTGTATTTGAAAGAGAGACTACCTTTTGTTTCTTAAAAGACCAGGCCAAGGGTTTAGAACTCAATAGAAATACATAGCTAGAAGTGGAATTAGATTTGTCAATTTCACCTCCCTAGTCAGAATCAATAAGATCGACCAATGGTTTTGTAATGGAACAATACTTTATAGTGTTCTAATAAGCTACTTTAATATAGAGAAAAAATTTCTTTGCAACTTTCTAGTGGATTTCTTGAGGATCTTGCATAAACTGAGAGAGCACACTAACAACAAAAGAGAGATCTGGTTAACTGCACATTACATAAATCAAGCTATCGACCAATTGTCGATTTAGAGTGGTGTTGACTCATGGAGAGTCATAATATTTCAACAACTTCACTCCAAACTAATAAAGTGTATCATATGACTTACATTCACCCATATTGATTCTTTTCAAATGATAACAAAAATATTTAGGTTGAGAAAGAAATATATCTTCATCCATTTGCAAAATTTGAATGCCGAAAAAGAAATGAAACACATCAAGATCACACATTTCAAAGGTATTTGCAAGTTGTTTCTTTAAACCCAAAATCAAGTTCGCAATATTTCTAGTTATGACTAAATCATCAACATACAATACCAAAATCAAGGTATCTCCATGAACATGTAATGCATAAATAATATGATCAAATTCACAATGTTTGAAGCCATGATTGAAAAATACACAATGAATCTTCTCATACCAAGCATGAGGTTCTTGTTTCAAACCATACAATGAATTCTACAGTTAGAAAACAAGACTAGAATCTATCACAAAAAGAGGAGGTTGTTCCATATATATTTCTTTAGAAAATTCACCATGAAGAAAGGAACTTTTAACATCCATTTGATGAATCTCCCATCCAAAATGAGTAGCAAGGGAGAGAATTAGTTGAACAAAGTTCATCTTTGCAACAAGAGAAGAGGTTTTAGTGTAGAGCGTGCCTTCTTGATGAGAGAATATCTTCACTACCAATAAATTCTTGTGATGTTCAATAACATCATTGGAAGTAAACTTGGTCTTTAACCCATCGACGTTTCACAACATTCTTTCCTTGTATCAGAGGAACAAGTTCCCAAGTCTAATTCTTCTTCAAAGAATCAATTTTTGCATTCATAGCATTTTCTCATTCAAGCACTCCATGAGAATCAATGTAGGTGTTAGGATCATAGGTTTCAAGAACACATGCCATCAAGGAAACAATACCATGTTGTTTATTATTGCGATTCTATTGACCAATACTAGCATATCCAACATCCAGTCTAGTAGTTTTAATTGTCTTAGCATCCCACCAAGGTAAACAAGTTGGTGTTTATTTAGTTTAATCATTTTCAGTCGAGTGAGTTAAGGGAGTTAGTGTGTTGACTTATGAAATTAATATAGACTGGCTATCGATCGAATCAGTAGTATAATTCATTGGTTTGTTCAAAACTCCATAGAAGGGTATAACAGATCCAAATTCTTCAGTAATATCAAATGGATAAATATGCAATAGACTAGAGGAGGAATTCAACAACTTATTTCCTAAAATATTCTCGTCAAAGATAAAGAAAATTCTCAAAACAATCTATTATTTGACAAGGTCAAACAATTGATAAGCTTTTGATTCATTAGAATAGCCCATCATGATGCAATCATGACACTTTGCATCCAATTTATTTTTGCAGTTATACTGATATGCACCTTTGCAATGCATCCAAAGGTTCTTAGGTGTTTAATATAGTGATACCTTCCATTCCACTTATTGAATGGATCCATGTAAACAAAATATCTATTCAAGAAAGGATTCAGGAGATAATTTGAACAAAAATTAGCTTCTGCCCAAAAAATAGTCAGAAGATCATTGGTCGACAGGAGGCACCAAGCCATTTTCACCAAAGTTTGATTCCTCGTCTCTAAAACTCCATTCTGTTGAGGGGTGTGAGGGATATATGTTTTCCACTAAATACCATTTTTCAAGAGATAATCTTCAAACTTTTGACACACATATTCATCACCATTGTATGATCTCAAACATTTGATGGGTCGACCACATTGCTTTTCAGCCAATGCCCTAAATTCCTTGAATCTTTCAAAGACATGAATCTTATTATTTTAGAAATATACCCATGTAAATATAGATAAATCATCAATAAAGGTTAAAATATACTTCACACCTTATAATGAATGTTTTTTCATGCAACAAAGATCATTGTGAACAAGTTCCATCCATTTTTGTGCTTGCCATGCCTTACCTTAATCAAAGTGTTCCCAATGATGCTTTCCAAGCACACATACTCTACAAAATCCATTAGGTGGAATATTATTTGTAATACCAATAGCCATATTATCATTAAAAATTATATTCAAACTTCAAAATTTCCAATGTCCAAGTCATTCATTCCAAATTCGACTTGTGTCGCCAGTCTAAGGAATGAGTGCAGTCGGTCCAGTTATTTGGGAAACATTCATGGAGGCATCATGGAACCTCTAAATTCCATATTTAGGATCTAAATATCCTGAACCAACAGTTTTCCCCACAATCCTAAAATTCTTTACAACAAAATTATTTGACCAAAACTCAATAGTTTTCTTAATCAGTGTAAGTTGAGGAATTGACAACAAATTTGCACTAAACCTAGGAACATGATAAACATTGGATATCAACCATGATGTAATTCAACATTGCCACTTACAACAATAGTGAGAGTGGAGTCATCAACAAATTAAATATTCTATTTTGGAGATCCACTTAAGGAATAGAACAAATAAGCATCCTTAGCCATATGATGAGTACAACCAAAATTTACTATCCATTATGCCTGAGAGATACATGCATGTAGTTCTTGGGAGGTGATAATAGAGAGGGTTAATTTTTTAGTGGGACATTGACATACTAACTATTCGATGTGATTTCCTCAAGGTTCTTAACATTCCATTCCAAGTCCCTCATCTTCTTCCAATAGGATTTCTCAACGCGTCCCATTTTTCCACAATACCAACATGTCTTCTTCTTTTGATCCTTATTCATTGATGATGAATATCTAGTATTTTATTTAGTAGGTTGGTCAATTCACTTTGGTAAATGATATGATTAACCATGTTCTTTAAGGTTTATCTTAATCTTTCTTTTGATCAAGTGAGCCTGGTTTTTGTTACCAAGCTTCCATTGTTCAAGCAACTTGTGTTGGTATTTAATAAAAAAATTATAAAAGACATCAAAAGTAAAATATTACCATGTTGCTTGCAAGAAATCCAACTGGTACGAGAGGAGGAGAAAAATACATCATATGGTGTTTAAATTCATCAGGACTAGATCAATGAAGTATCCATCCTTGTTTAGAAAAATCTTACCACATTTTCCCAATTTACACTGTAGTTCATTGATGCAAGTGAAATAGTCCTCAATCTAATCAAAGGAAATAAATTATAGAGCTATTAACTCTTTCTCTATCTACATGGATTGACTTTCATTAACCTCTTTATTTTGTAAAGTTTAAAATTATATTAAACTGTTGAAAAAAACTGTAAATGACAAAATGTTGGTAGACTTGAAGAAAATGAGACTTATTGTCATTAATATGTTGAGCCATTATAAACTATAAAGAATTGTGAATCATGTATGAACTGTCAACTGCTAACTAGGGATGAAAACAATTACTTGGAATGTCATCATATTTACTAGGATTACCCCCCATAGGCTAGGGGTTATGGCTAACTGAAACCAAAATTAAGGAAATCTCATTCATAATCCATAAAAATATTCTATGAATTAAGCTAAAACATGTCGTATAATTATCATAAATGGTAATGTAAGACATACCAACACCTAAAGTTTCCTGCTTGGCCCCTCTCTTAACTGCATCTAGGAAATGTTTGAATACTGATTGCATTGTAGTATGTTTAGCTAGAGGAGGAAGACTGAATTGTTTCCCTCTCAATTCTCAAGCAAGTGCATCAATTTTAGAATTAATATGTTAATCTATGATGACTTTATTGTTGGTTATGTCAGTAGTCCTACCTCAATCATGTCAAGCCATTTTATAATTGATGGAGTGTATGTTTCCTCATGTATTTCCATACTTAAATTTATACCAGAGCAAGGCTGAAGAGAGCCTTCATAGACTATAATATCTGCATGGTTCTAGTGTGTAGGGTCTCCCAGGTGAAAGAAGAACCCACATCCTCAACTAAATCACTAAATTATTTTGTTAGCTCCCGAGTGGTCAGGCATGGAATTTCTTGGCAGAGTCTCATTTCCATGTGTTCTATATGATCCTTATCCTACCTCCCAACCCTGTTGGAAAATAATCCCTTGAAATTTTACATCTCTTTGAGGTCCTTGGGCATGTGATTGAGCCAAGGGCCATTGGTTTCCTTCTTACCAGTAACCTTAGTACGGATCATACTATAACTATTTAAGCCCATATGCTAATCCAAATACCACCAACAGGAGAAGATATCTAAAGGAAAAAAATTAGGCTGGGATACAAGAACAAGATATAAATCAAACTCAAAAATGAATATATGGGATGAACGGCTAAAGAATTACATCCAAAATGGAAATTGACAATATTCTTGGTGGGATTTCCCATTATAAAAGAAACTGGCATGAGGTTCCATGAATTTCCACACAAAGAAATGCACAAGAGGGCATACACAATCATTGATCTACATCATGAGGTATTACTCATCTCTTAAATACTAAATCATACCCAAAATAACACTTATAGATACATCTAATAGGTGGATTCCATTTGTCATCCATCATTCCCTCAGACAGACGTTAGTTTCCATGATGGTCATCACTTAGACTGGCGTCATCATGGGTATGTTGGAACCCATCTTGGGGATTGAATTTCATCAGCCTTGTTGAAAAATGACTTCATATTATTCTATATTTCATGAGGATATTTGATCCCATTTGTATGAAAGTGAATCTTCCTCAAAATGTAGGCCATGATGACCCCCAACAAATTCATCCTTGTTTTTATCGATGTTAAACTTAGCATCACCATCTAAATGATCTACGGTAGCGACCTTCATTTATTGACATAGTCCCTTTATTTTTTACAAAGCCTCCATTTCTCATGCCCATATTGAATAATTTTGTCATTAAAAACCATTGGTTCTATTTTGGAAGTCATCCTTCTTATTAAACAAATCTTATCCAAGTCTAAGAAGTGGTATTAGTCAACAATTTTTTACATTTTTTTCAACCAAATTATGATCTAACTGAGCATAATCCATAAACAATAGGCTAGGTCGAAACCAATATCTCTAATACAATGTTGGGGAATGACTTTGTTATCTCCTAAATAAATCAGTCCTCAATAAATTAGACTTAGAATATTTATATTGTCTAGTGATAGGAGGTAAAAAAAAAAATTTAAATATTTTTTAATGATCATTGTGAAAGATTGAGGTGTTTAATAAAGTTTGGAGCACTTTTGACTCTGTTTTCTAATAAAAATTTTGAAGCTCAGTTTTTGGTTTCTTAGGCGAACATCTCAACTATTCATTAGCCACTAAAAATCCCATATTTCAACAGCTTAAAAATATAATTCGGGGCAACTTTAGCCACCGAAAGTGTAATGAAGTTAAAATGGTTAGCACACCCAACACACTCAGCAACTGTCAACATGAAAAACACCACCATCAATCCATTAACCACCGAAAAGATAAGATCTACAGTTAATCATGAGTTGGTAAGAGGGGTCGTTATGAGATTGAGGTGACCTATCTAATCACCAAATCCTCTCCTTCCTACAGCTATCGTAGGTCTGTAACTTAACCACCACAAGCATTGCGTTGCCAGTTTGGATGATTACAGTCTCTGTACTGACTAATTACGGGTCTCATCAAACAAAAACAAAAAACACAGTCACCTTGTGAAAATTGCAATTACCAGTTAATACCTCAAAATCAGCACCCCCCCTTCCTTAATTCATTCCTTTCATGTGTCCTCACTGATCCAAGGTTCCTTGAATCCCAAGTTGTAATTGTCTTCTCCAAGGTTCGAATTTTTAGTTTTGCAGGTGCAGAAGAACATTCTGGGAAATGAAGAGAGGAGGACCTGCCCTAAGGAAGGAACTGGGTGATATTAGCTACCTTAAATCACACCTATATGTATGTCAGTTGTTCAAGGACTCAAGCTGCTATAGGTTTTGCGAAAATATTCAAGGATCTCATCAACAAGTGTAGAAGCCTTTTCTCTCACCTTTGATGAATCTCAAAAGTAGTGATTAGCAGAGAAGAATTCCAGGTGGATGAAGCTTTGATAGCAGAAGTGATAGAGCTTCCAAGGACTAAGGAAAGCTGGTTTAAAATCACTATCACAAAGAATGTAGAATTTAGGTCTTACCTGAAACCTGACCACAAAAACATTGTATGGAAGAAGAGCATCCCTACATCTTATGTTGAGGAAAAATGGAATCACCTGGTGAAGGTAATTCTGGTCTACATAACTTGTGAGGGTGGGTATAATAGGTAATGATATACCATTTCAAGCTAATGAATCATTTCACTAGCAGGAAACCCTTGAACCTACCTTCTTACCTCTACAAAATCCTGACTAAAATGTCTCATCAAGTTAGAGCCAAGCCAACCAAGATTGCAAGCATGTTATCCCATCATGGCCTGATTAAGCTAATTGTTCTTGAACTACTACAAAGAAGGAACATTTCTTGGACATACTTCCTATTCTGGAATGAATTTGAGATAGAGTTGTAGCCAGAGGACAAAAGGAAGTCTTCTTCAAAAAAGTCCTCCACCCCTAGAAGTGGTAAGAGGAAGAGGAGGGCCATCTCTCCAATTCCAGTTGATCAAGCCTCTCCAAATCCTAAGACTAAGAAGGCCAAAAGGAACCTGGATTTCAGTGAGAAGAAAGAGAAAGAGGAGGCTTTAGCATAATACAAAAATGCCCTCAGCCTACCTTACTCTGATTCTAAGGATGAAGAAGAATAGGGAACTAACCTAGTAGATTAGGTTGCAGTACGGCATGAGGATCTTCCCTCACCTACACCAAAGGAAGATCAAGGTGAACCAGTGGTAGAAGCTTCATCTAGCAAACCTAGATCCTAGAAAATCAATTAGCTTCTAAGGAAGGTGTATGAGATAGAAGTTTTGGAGAGAGAAATAAAAAGAACCAATGGGAGGTTAACCAAAAGGAATGATGAATTGTATAACTCCCTTCAGGAAATGAAAAGGAAGTATACCAAGTTGAAGGAAAGTAATCTCAAGTTAAGGAAAGAAAACACTAGGCTCTATAGGAAAAGTAGTCTATCAAAGTTGCAAACAAGGAATTCAGGCCCTCAGCCTCAAGCATACCAGAAGCTGGAAACCCTAACAGAGGTAGCAATGAGCCTTTTTTATCCATAGGCATCCTATGATGCTGCTTCTATCCCAAACCCTATACAAGTTGCAGAGACACCAAAGGGTCAGCAATGAAGCCTCAAAGCATTAGGTTAAAGTGTGACGGAAAATTTGATTAAATTTTAAAAAACAGGCTTTTCGGTGGCTTAGGAGAAAACCACAATTGTTCATTATCCAATGAAAACAGAGCTTTTGACAGCTTACAGGCCCAGAGGTTTGCTTCCTTAGCCATTGAAAGCGAAAAATAGTGCAAAAAAGAATATCTTTGCACAGAACCAACTTTTAATGATCCAAACACCTCGTGGATGATTTATAATGTTGGAAATTAATTAAAGGCATCAGTATTTTGGCTTTGTTTTAGTTTTGAAGGTGCCAGGGGGGTGAAATAGGTCACATAACCTACATACTTTGATAAAGGGTGACTTGTCTTCCAAATGGAAAAATAAAATTCTACTTCAGTGCTACTACAATTGTTAAAGAGTTCGAAGATCAAGGAGATTTTTGAGTTATGGAGATTGACAATCAAGATGGGATCTTTTCCTATTTTTTAGCAAATAGTTATGACTATCTATTTTTAGTAAATTCGATCCAGTTTTTCAGGATCTATAATAAATTTTGTAAAGGCTATAAATCATGTGACTATTGTAGAAGAAAGGGTTCAACTTCGGAGACTCTTAGACACTTTCTTGTATTCAATATTCTCATGTTATTATCAATCAATACAAGCTCTTTTGCCATTACATGTTCAGATTTCATCTTCTTTTTGTTCTATACTTGTGCTTGGATGTTTAATTCAAGTTTATTCTATTTACCTAATACAAGCTAGCTGTCATCCTGTCTCTGTGTGGATAATTGGAATTGCAAGTATCTTCCCTTGTTATGATTATCCATTCATATGTAAGTGCCTTACGTGTGAATCTGCCAGCATACTGAGAAATATTCATTTATTCACCTTTATTACAATCCCTCTGAACATTGATAGTTAGAAACCTTGTCTATTTGATTGGGTATTATGCATGTCTTGAGTGAGTGAGGTCTTATTGGTCATTTGACTTGATCCATTGAGTGATGTAGAAATTCTAAATCCTTGATGGCATAAGGAATTTCATAAACTGGCTAAGGATCTAGGCACACAATTAACCTCACATAGAATTGTAGAGAATTAGCATAAGGAGAGAAGAAGAAGAATTAATGAACACACATTAATGAATGATCAATAAATGATAATTGATATTATTACATAGGTAATACATCCTTATAAAGTAAAAACGAGTTGCATGAAGACAACTCAAGCTAGCTCATAAAGTAGGCTTACTAATTATGATAAACCCCATAGTTGACTAAAGCACTTTCCCAATCTACCAAGCACTTGACGAATTAGCAATAGCATCTATGAGTGATGATGAGTGAAGGAAAGACTTGCTAATCCTAGAATATGGAGAGAAAATAATGGAGGATAGGTTGGTAACAAAAGCTTCTAGTTTCCTAGTTGACTAGCTTTACCTTATCCATAGAAAAGCAGGATAAAGTAGAAAAAGCAGAATAAAGCAGATTCTGCTATAAAGCGCAGTTACCAATTCTAGATGGCCATAAAGTGGTCAAGATTAAGCCAGAATCAGAAATAAATCATTCCTAGGATATAGATAGCAAGTGTTGACTCTAAGGTGCAAGTGGATGCCAACTATCTAAGCTAGTGGGTAGGAAATTAATCAAATAATGATTAATTATTTTATGAGTGGGTTTATTATATTCCAACATCCCCCTTTAAGCTTGACTTTATGATTATATTCCTAAACTAATCAGAAATATTTATGCATATAGGGCCCAACAATAAAGCTATGGTCACCCTTTTACAATTTATGTTGTCCAAAGAAATGAGGAAAGAGGCAAAACCTCAAGGGGAAAATCCTCCCTCAAGAAAGGACATGAAAATCAATACCCAAAATGTTGAACTGTTGGTGTTTCTACTGCTCGAAACTAAATGTTGATGTCTGGAGGAATCTTCTTCTTGGGAAGAAGATGAATTTGCTCACCTGGATCAAGGACAACTACAGGATGGAAACTGGGACCATGTAGAACAACTGAAATCCAATGATGTGAAGGAAATACTGAAGGATCTTGAGACTTGTAATCAGCTCCAAAATGATGATATGACTTGCACTTTGAACCAGTAGAGATGAAATGAGCTCCATATAGGTGAAATAATTGTCCAAGAGAATGTATCATGTCTCTATCTTCATTTACACAGATAGGATGTGTGTAAGTGATCATGTAGGAACATAGAGAAGGCATGGGATAAAAGAGTGAGAATGCATGGGCTCCATGGGTTGATCTAGCTTCCAAAGAATCCATGAGATCACAAATAAGCACAACAATAGACTCATGGGAATATACTGGTAAAGAATCCTCTATGGTAGAAGTATGAGAGGAGGAAAGATAGTGATGTTCAAAATATTCAAGGAGGCTCTGAGAATGAGTGCCAAGAACAAAGGAGGAGCTATAGAAGCACATGGGATCAAGTATGGTAAGTGGAAAAAAACTAGAAGGACTTGATTTGGATAAGAAAACATCCTGGAAATCACTAGGTTGAGCACCATCAAGAAGAGAGGCATGCACAAAGTGTAAGAGGTCTGGCATATGGATCTCAGAATCCATGATAGAAGACATAGAGAACACTGAATGTGTGAGTGAATCATCAAGAAATAGCAGCTCCATTAGTCACTTCTTTTTCATAAAAAACATCATAAGAAGATGAATCAATATCTTCTACTTCAAGAGACACAGAAAAGGATGGCTCTTCAATATTTGCTTCTTGATTGAAAGAGGAAGCATTCAAATCAAAGAGAGTAGTAGCAATAGGAACTATATGAGAAACTTCTTCTTCATGATCAACTTCATTAGAGACTGTAGAGGCCGAGACATCTTGAGAGAGAGAAATCATTGAGGAGCTAGAGGCACTCTCCACATAGCTAGAAGGATCCTCATTGTCCTTTCCCAAAACTCTATCCAATGTTGTCCAGAGATCCTTTGGGTAATCAACATAATCAATAAGGTAGTGCATGCATGGAGAGATAGATAGACAAATAGCTCCAATTTCTCTATCACAGTCATTCAACCAGTCACTTGGCTCTTCATAAGACTCTTCACTAGCTCCAATAGATATCTCATAGAGACCTTGTCTCTTTAGATATGAAATCATCTTCAGTCTCCACTCCGAATAGCTTGTGAATGGAGAAAGAAGAGGAACTGATACTCTTGAATCCATTCGAAGTTGAACATGCAAAATAAACCTGCAAATATGAAAAAGGAGGATTAATTAATGAACTCTTAAAGATTTGATATCATGTAGAACTTTGATATCCTAAGCTATAATACCATGTATAACTTTAACTTTTAATACCTTAGCTCTAATACCATGTAGAAATTCTAAAGCCTTGATGACATAAGGAATTTCATAAATAGGCTAAGGATCTAGGCACACAATTAACCTCACATAGAATTGTAGAGAATTAACATAAGGAGAGAAGAAGAAGAATTAATGAACACACATTAATGAATGATCAATAAATGATAATTGATATTATTACATAGGTAATACATCCTTATAAAGGAAAAATGAGTTGCATGAAGACAACTCAAGCTATCTCATAAAGCAGGCTTACTAATTATGATAAACCCCATAGTTGACTAAAGCACTTTCCCAATCTACCAAGTACCTCACGAATTAGAAATAGCATGTGTGAGTGATGATGAGTGAAGGAAAGACTTGCTAATCCTAGAATATGGAGAGAAAATAATGGAGGATAGGTTGGCAACAAAAGCTTCCAGTTTCCTAGTTGACTAGCTTTACCTTATCCATAGAAAAGTAGGATAAAGCAGAAAAAGCAGAATAAAGCAAATTCTGCTGTAAAGTGCAGTTACCAATTCTGGATGGCCATAAAGTGGTCAAGATCAATCCAGAATCAGAAATAAATCATTCCTAGGATATAGATAGAAAGTGTTGACTCTAAGGTGCAAGTGGACGCCAACTATCTAAGCTAGTGGGTAGGAAATTAATCAAATAATGATTAATTATTTTATGAGTGGGTTTATTATATTCCAACACCCCCCTTTAATCCTGACTTTATGATGATATTACTGAACTAATAAAAAATATATATGCATATAGGGCCCAGCAATAAATCTATGGTCACTCTTTTACAATTTATGTTGTCCAAAGAAATGAGGAAAGAGGAAAAACCTCAAGGGGAAAATCCTCCCTCAAGAAAGGACATGAAAATCAATACCAAAAATGTTGAACTGCTGGTGTTGCTACTACTCTAGACTAAATGCTGATGTCTGGAGGAATCTTCTTCTTGGGAAGAAGATAAATCTGCTCACCTGGATCAAGGACAGTTGCAGGATGGAAACTGGGACCATGTATAACAACTGAAATCTAATGATGTGAAGGCAATACTGAAGGATCTTGAGACTTGAAGTCAGCTCCAAGATGATGATATGACTTGAAATTCGAACCAGTAGAGATGAAATGAGCTCCAGATAGGTGAAATAATTGTCCAAGTGAATGTATCATGTCTCCATCTTCATTTACACAGAGAGGATGTGTGCAAGTGATCATGTAGGAACATAGTGAAGGCATGGGATCAAAGAGTGTGAATGCATGGGCTCCATGGGCTGATATAGCTTCCAAAGAATCCAATAGATCACAAATAAGAACAACAGTAGACTCATGGGAATATACTGGTAAAGAATCCTCTATGGTAGAAGTATGAGAGGAGGAAAGATAGTTGGACTAGGGTTTTTGTGCAGAGTTTAGATGGCCGGGCTAGGAAATGGTTCAAAGAGTTACCTGCTAGATCGATAGCTAGAATTGAAGCTCTAGATGATATATTTTTGAAGCTTCAGGGAGAAAGAAGAGACGACCTTTACTACATCATATAATTTAGCAATTTGAGTAGAGAGAATGGTGAGTCTTTTTCAAATTTCACAAAAATATTTAACAAAATGTTCTGCAAGATCCCTGCTGAGATCAAACCTATAGATACTTCAGCCAAAATCACTTATGCAAATGCTTTTGATTCCAAGTTCTGTCTTCTTCTTAGAGAAAGAATATCTGCTTCTTTATCACTCATGCAAGATGTTTCTCTTGAAGTTGAGTCTAATATTGTTGCATCTCAGAAAATTATTGGAAAAGTGGACAGGAAGAATCAATCTTCAGATCCTTTAGGTCATTCTTCATCAAATAATAAAATGGAAAAAATGGCCAAGATGTTGGATAGCTTAACAGTTGAGATGTCTAAAGTTAAACATCAAGGTTAGCTAACTATAAGAGGTAAAGGGCCAAATGACTTTGCTCCCAGAAACTCTAATATTTTCCCTTACATAAGGAACAACCCATAGGCTCAAATCCTTCAAAGGGATAGGAATCTAGTTGAGGATAAAAGAATTAGAGCTCCTTTCCAAAATGTTGTACTACAAGAAGAACAAGATCTTACTCAAGAAGAAGGAGAGGTAGAAGACAACATCAATTGCATGGAAGATGAAGTTGATCACTCCTTCTTGACACAATCAAACTATGAGGAATCCCTCATGAATGAGAAGATCACTGAAGAAGCCTTGTATCAGGCAGATGATTAAGGAGGTTACAATCTAAGGTCCAAGACTGTTGCTCCCACAAAGAAGAGTGTTGTCCCCACAAATCCGTCTGCTCCTCCTGCTAAAAATATTGTTGCTCCTACAAAGAAGATGGCTGCTCCTTCAAAGCAGTAGCAAAATCCATTGTATCCATCATCCCATGATCCTATCCATCTCAAAGCTCCATCACAAGAGGTAATAATTTCTCACAAGCTGTATTATTCTTCCATTCTTAAGTCAGAAATCCAGAAAGTGAAAATCCCTTTTCCTTTGATAGAATTATGGAGAATGATTCCTTTAAGTCATCTATATTGAAATCTCTTCAACCAAAGACACCCATAGATGTTGAATTTTTCAATTTTCAAGATGATAAGCCCACAGTAACCCTAGGTCCTATGGTTGAAGAGCTATATGAGTCTTTTCCACCCTTCTATATATCCTTGAACATCCATGAAAAGATCCTTCACAATTGTTTGCTTGACTCAGGAGCATCCCACAATCTCATTCCAAAAGCATTGATGGATGAGCTTGGCCTCAACATTACAAAAATCTACCATGATATTTTCTCTTTTGACTCTAGGAAGGTCAAATTCCTAGGCCTCATAAAAGACCTTGTCATAAACCTCTCCCAGCTACCTTCAAAAAGCATAGTGATCGACATAGTAGTTGCTGATATCCCACCCAAATTTGGCCTCCTCTTGTCTTGTTCATGGAGTAAAAGGATAGTGGGTACCCTACAGATGGATCTTACTTATGCTACAATCCTGATGTTTGGAGGAGAGACCAAGAGACTCTATAGAGAAAATCATCTTTGCTACATCCTCAGTAATGAAAAGAACTCTATAAATCATCCCATCTATGCAGTAGACACAAACTTTGGGGCATGTATTTTGCAAATAGATGATTCCGAGCCAATACCTATGCATCTTACAAAGCCCACCTATGGGCAACCTGAAGAAGTAACCACCTCTGTTCGGAGCATTTTTTTCGATGGGGCCAGTACTTAAGCCTCAACAAGTGCATGTGTAGTTTTGATTTCTCCTTCAAAGGGGACTATTCATTTGTCTTATAAACTTGATTTCAAGACTACTAACAATATAGCAGAGTATGAGGTTCTGCTATTGGGAGTGAAGGCTTCCAAGGAAATGGGAATCATGTGCTTGAATATATTTGGAGATGATGATCTCATCATACAGCAAGTGAACAATAATTTTCAAGCAAAGAATGGCAGGATAAAGGCATACAAAGATGAGGTATAGAAACTTAGGGACTCTTTCATGTTTTTTGACATTTCCTATATACCTAGAGCCATGAACCATCTAGTTTATTCCCCTACTATCTCTGCCAGTATGTTCATCCCTCCTTTGCCTCCTAAATTAAACTATGAAATTCAATTCAAGTACAGGCCATCCCTACCTCATAATGTGAAATTTTGGAAATTATTTGAGAATGATGATGAACTTATTAAATTTCTCTTGGTCATTGATGAATTTTCTGATATGCATATTGAACAAGAAAACTTAAATATGGAGGAATCCCAGAGGCCTAAATTAAAAGAGAAAATAAATAAACCGAATATTGTTCAGTTTCCTAGGAATTATATACCTCAGGGTCTAGTACCCCTCCAAGAGCTCTTTGACCATAATGATGTCCCCTTTAAACTTGTGAAAAGGGAGAAAGACCCTGCTGTCCATGAGCACAATATAGGTATCCAAATTCATCCAAAATTCATAAGTTTTTCCACTGAGTTGACTGTTGATTAGAGGTCAAAATTTTGCAGTCTTCTGAAAGAGTTTGCTGATATATTTTCTTGGGAATATAGTGATGTGAAAACCTATGACACAGATATCATCCAACACATGATTCCCATAGAAAAGGACACCATCCATTTCAAACAAAAGCTAAGACCTCTCAGTCCTCTCTTACTACCTGTGATTGAGAAAGAAATCAAAAAGCTCCTTAATGCTAAAATCATAATCCCACTAAGGTATTCTAAATGGATTGCAAATTTAGTAGTAGTGAGGAAGGAAATGGTGAGATCAAGTTATGTGATGATTTCAGAAACCTAAATAAATGCTCCAAGAAAGACAACTATCCCTTACCCAATATGGAGCACCTGTTGCAAAGAGTCTTAGGATCTAGTGTCATGTCATTCCAGATGGCTTCTCTGGCTACAATCGAGTTTCTGTACACCCTGATGATCAAGAAAAAACTACGTTTACTACTCCCTAGGGTACCTTCATGTATACCAAGATGCCATTTGGGATGATGAATGCTGGGGTCACCTTTCAGAGGGCCATGGACATAGCTTTTGTGGGATTAAAGGACAAGTTTGTTCTGATATATCTTTATGACCTCATTGTTTACTCCAACAACCATGAAGAACATTTGCAGCACTTAAGGAGGGTTTTTCTGAAATGTAGATAGTTTGGGATATCTCTGAACCCAAAAAAGTCTCAATTTGCTCTCAGAGAAGGAAAACTCCTAGGTCACATAGTTTCAGCAGAAGATGCTATGATTGATCCTATTCGGGTTGAACCAATCTAGAAATTGTCCATACCTAGGTCAAAAAAGGATATTTAATCATTCCTTGGTAAGATAAATTTTGTCAGGAGGTTTATCCCAAAAAGTTTTGAGTTATTAAAATACATAACTTCTATGTTGAGGAAGGAAGCTACAATCAAATGGACAGAACATGCAAGAAACTCTTTTGAAGCCATCAAGAAGGCTATCATGGAAACTCCCACTCTGATTAGTCCAGACAATACCAAGGGCTTCTATATTTTCTCCTTTTCTTCCTATGACATAGTGGCAACATTTTTGTTACAGAAAAATGATGAAGGTCTTGATCACCCCATTGCTTTCTTCAGCAAAACATTGAGGGATGCTGAAATGAAGTATGATCCTATCGAAAAACGGGCTTATGCTTTTATTATGTCATTGAAAGCCTTCAGAATTTACATTCTACACACAAAGGTACTTGCCTATGTCCCTTCAGCTTCTGTGAAGGATGTACTAACCCAGCCTGACATTGATGGAAAGAGAGCCAAGTGGATTGCAAATCTAATTGAGTTTGACATAGAAGTAAATCCCACTAAGCTAGTGAAAGGCCAAGGCCTAGCTAAGCTCATGGCTGAAGAAAATTGTTATCTACTGGGCATGAATTTCATTCATATAAGTTCAGAAAACTTGTAGATAGAGGTAGCAGCAAAAGAGTAGCATGACAGTCAGTAGGTCGATGAGAATTTGTACTCATGTGAGTGGTACTCAGGTATTATTCATTTCTTGCAAAATTTATAAGTTCTCCCTGGGATTAGCATGACCCAGGCATGAGATCTTAAGCTTAAGTCTGTTAGATTTTGCATAATTAAAAATCTATTATATTGGAAAGATCCCACTAGTATTTTGCTGAAATTTTTAGATAAAAAAGAGTCAGTTCAAGTCATGCATCAGTTCCATTCAAGCATATGTGGAGGCCATCATTACTGGAATACTACAGCCCACAAGATTCTAAATGCTCGGTACTATTGGCCTTTTATTTTCTATGATGTGTGTACCTTTTGTGAAATCTTGTGACGAATTCCAAAGATTCATGGGAAAGTAGCAGCTCAAATCTTTGCCCCTCATACCTAATATAGTGAATGTCCCTTTCTAGCATTGGGGTCTTGATTTCATAGGTGATATTAATCCCTCATAAAGTGTTCAGCACAAGTGGATCCTAGTATTGACTAATTATTTCACCAAGTGGATAGAGGCATTCCCCACAAGGAATGCCACTCACCAAGTCATCATGAAGCTTCTATATGAAAACATCTTTATCAGATTTGGCTGCCCAGAAAGGCTAGTGACTGATAATGCACTAGCTTTTAAAGTTGGTGCATTGGTTAACATGTGTGAGTTAGTGGGAATTCAATTGGTGCATTCTACTTCCTACTACCATCAAGGCAATGGCCTTGCTGAGTCATCCAATAAGAGCCTAGTTAGAATCACCAGAAAACTATTAGAGAAGAATCAGAAGAGTTGGGATTCTAAGCTAAATTTTTCTCTTTGGGCTAACAGAGTGACCAACAAAAAATCCATCGGGACTTCTCCTTTTAGTTGGTTTATGGTACTGATGTTATTTTCCCTATCCAGTTGGTTCTACCGGTAGAAAATTTCTTCAAGGAGGAACAAGATGAACCCAATGACATGGTAAGAAGAATGCTTGATTTGGTTGAGCTACAGCAAGTCAGAGAACAGTTGGTGGAGAAGTCAGAAGCTCACCAAAAGGAGATAAAAAGTATTTTTGACAAGAAGGCAAAGGTGGACAATTTTCAAGTTGGAGACTGGGTTCTGAAATGGGATGTTATCAGGCAGGAAAAGGGAAAGCATGGTAGATTTGATTCTCTATGGATAGGACCTTTTGTGATAACTCTAGTATAATAGAACAACACTTTCAAACTACAAATTATAGAAGGTGAGGAGATGTTTGATGGCCTGGTCAATGGGCAATTTCTGAAACTCTATTTCATCTAAGGCTTCCAAGCCTTGTCATTGTAAAATATCATTTTTTGTTTTTGTTTTTGCAAAATAACTCCATTCCCAATGGAACACTAGAAGATAGGTTTAATATTTTTTTTTTCATGAAAGGAATTTGGTCTATGGTTCTTAGAACCCCACAGGGATGTTTCCATCCCCGAGTAGGAGCCAGATGTTATCTCCTAAATAAATCAGTCCTCAATAAATTAGACTTAGAATATTTATATTGTGTAGTGATAGGAGGCCAAATTTTTTTTTAAAATATTTTTTAATGATCATTGTGAAAGATTGAGGTGTTTAATAAAGTTTGAGGAACTTTTCACTCTATTTTCTAATAAAAAATTCGAAGCTCAGCTTTCGGTGGCTTAGGAGAACATCTCAACTGTTCATTAGCCACCAAAAAGACCAGTTTTGGGTAGCTTAAAAATATAATTCAGGGATACTTTAGCCACCGAAAGTGCAATGAAGTTAAAATGGTTAGCGCATCCATCACGCTGAGCAACTTTTAGCATGAAAAGTGCCACCATCAATCCATTAACCACCGAAAAGACAAGATCTGCGGTTAATCATGAGTTGGTAAGAGGGGTCGTTATGAGATTGAGGCGACCTATCTAAGCACCAAACCCTCTGTTATCACTCCAGGAAACTCCTCTAGGTTGTAGCTTGAGGATACTTGGTAACTTAAAATGTTTTTTAGGGTTTTCTAATATGGATCAAGTCAGTTGACCTATATAACCTTTCCACTCTCAAGACATGCATAAAACTCACTCGTTTACAAGGATTTTAGTTGCAATTGCTCAGAAGTTCAACAATAAGGTGCAAGGATGGAGAATCACTAGGCTGGAAGACTTGCATACAAAACACATGCATATAAATGGCTAAATCCTGATGAGGATGGTATTTATAAATCAAATAGCACTAATAAACCAATATGATGATAGTTATCAGCTTTTTAATCAATCTAAAAAGGACCTAAATACAGTAAAGAAAGAGACGATGGTTGAACAGATCACAACAAAAGAGCTTATATCATGAATAAGTAAAATGAGAAGCTTGAAAGCATTATTGGCTCATAAATCCCTGAAGTTGAACCTTTATTATAAAATCAATCATGGCCTTTATAGCGTTCTACAAAAATGACAGATCTTGAAACTTCAATCTGTTTTCACAAAAAAAATAGTTACAAGTGATAGTTTTTCAGATTAGGGTTTAAAAGCCTACATAACTATTTTTCTATCTATTTTGAAGATCTAGTTCACTAAGAAAATACTAGATAGCTGCAGTAGTCACTGATAATCACCACTATTGGTTCAATGTGAAATTGCCACCAAAAGCCATTGTCTCGGTGGTTAACTGAAGTGACATTTCTTGTTTAATCCACTAGAATTTTCTACCTTGTCATTGATCAAAATATTTGACCTCTAACCCGTCGACGCCCCAATTCTCAATGTTACCACAGTGTCAATGCCTCAAATGACTAACATCATAATGGTTTCTTCATCAGTGATGGAAAGCTCTATCTTCTAGTCCATCGGCACCCCAAGTCTTAATGCTGCCAAAGTGTTGGTGCCTTAAATGACTAACGTTGCGATGGTTTATGCATCGGTGATCATAAGCTCTGTCCTCTAGCCCATGGATGCTCCAAGCCTGAATGTATCAGTGCTTTCCATCACTAGCTTGTTGATGATCAGAATCTGTAATAACTAATGCATTGAAGCCTCAAGGCTGAATGACGTCGTAGTGTCAGAGATTCAAATAACTAATCTTCTTAGAATTGGCGACCAGAACCCTAAGACTTAATGTATTGGAACTTTCAACCTCTATCTTGTCGGTGATCGGAAGTTGTACTCACTAATGTGTCTAAACTTCTTATCTGAATGTTGCTGCAGTCAGAGCTTTAAACCACTAGCTTCACAATCGAAAACCAGAAGCTCTAGCCACTATCCCATCGGCGCCTTAGACCTGAATGTTGTCGCAGTGTCAGTGTCTCAACTCACTAGCGTCACGATGGTTTCTACATCGACGATTGCAAGCTCTTTCCTCTAGCCCATCGAAACTTTACACCACTAGCTTCATGATCAGAAATAGGAAGCTCAAGCCAATAACCATCGAAACTTTAAATTTGAACGCTGCTACAGTGTCAGTGGTTCAAATAACTAATTTCTAAGCATCGACGATCGAAAAGACTAACCACTAATTTGTTGGCGATCAGAAACTCTAGCCACTAAACTCTTTGTCAGCGATCAGGACTCCAAACCACTAACCATTAGATTCTCTATAGTGGCGGTGCCATAGTGGACTAAAACTCTGAAACATCGGCGTAATAAAGGACTACACCTTTGATCACTGTTTAAAAATGTTTCGATGGTAGTAAAAAATTTAGCAATATGCCTAACCGCTGAAGGAGTTTTCGACCTGTTATTTATCTTCCAAATTTCGGTGGCTAATGATATGTTCTGATTCTCACCCAAGCCATCGAAAGCTACAACTTGTGAAATTTTTACCCATATAAAAAAATAGAGGCTTTCAAACTGTCAGTGATATTCATATCCTTCATCGCATGAGTTAAATTATTCATACTATCAAAATAAATTTATTTTGGGAGATAACATCTGGATCCTACTTAGGGATGGGAACCTCCCTATGAGGTCCCAAGAACCCCAGACCAAAATACCTTTCCTAAAAAAGAATAATTAAAGCTATCTTCTAGCGTTCCATTGGGCATGGAGTCATTTGTCTTCTATAACTAATCTGCTGCATCCTTCCTGTAGCTTGCTTTGCTTATTCATGGAAACAACTAAAAATGACCTAGCTGCTCATATTAAGATCTTATTCTCCTATCTAATCCTACTCCTAATTCTAATCAATAGATCCTTCTTATCATGTGACATCATGCTTCCAATGAAGCCACATCAGAAGCTGATTTGCTGAACTTATCCCTGATCTTGACCCAAAAAATAAATGAAACCCTAGCATGTAGCAATGTAGTTTTGAAGGGTGATAGAACCAACTATCATCTAACAAAAATATTTTGATATCTATGCTGCTCATAAGTTCTAGATAGTCAGCAACAGGGTCATAAAAGCCAACAAGAAATACCTTTTTATGTTGCTGTTTAATGAAATGCTGCTGCTGGCTGCTTTTAGTGATCAATATGTTAACTGTAGATTGCTCAACCTCTAACCGGGGATGATGAGTTATGCCCTGCTATTCTAGATTTTTCAGACCATCATCTTCCTCTTCATATCTATTGCATTCTTCCTTTGTCTGATAACAATGAAAGCTCAACAGCTGATCTGAATCTTTCTGCTCCCCTTCACATAATCTAAATTCATCATGATGATAGGCTGGCTTATAACAGCTAACAATTTCCTCTTTTATAATAATATCTTTGTAGGATATACCAAAACTAAAAAGATCTGTATTGGACTTTTGAGTAGCAGATTCGTAACAAGCATCTATCTCAGCATTCACACATTTTTTATCATCTCTTTGCTGAAAAGGAGAACTAGATGAACTTTGAGTAAACTATAAGTCTTTACAAATTTTAATCTTTTCTTCCTCATTACTGTATTTGTTGAATATAGGAGCATCAATATAATATCCTAATGACAGAGATGAAGGATCTCGTATAGGAGTATCAGCAATAGAATTTTGAAACAGATCTGGAAAAATATTACCTATTTCCTTGTCATGATTCGAAGAAACATGTTCATAAGGATAAGGAATATATTCTTGATGTTCTGGATGGAGATTAGACAGTCTCTAGAAATCTTGCTCCTCTTGGTTACTTCAACTTTCCTTGATTTTCAAATCTATACATTGGGAGCTACCCTGATTGATTTCAATGATCATTTGACCAGCAGAAAGCTGATCACTTCCATCTGTAGTCAAAGAAATCAATTCCTCAGTTTCACCACAATCAGATTTAATGATGGTAGGAAAACCTTCAACTCCTTTATAATTCATTTCTAGTTTATGTTTATGGGAAAGTACCTCATTGTGAAGACCATAAGAGAGACGAGGTAGATCTTGAAGGAGATATTCTTCTCTATTTACCTTTTCATCCCGAGAATGCAACTTATATTCTTCACAACAATTATCGAATGCAAACTCATCTGGATAGTATGTCACATGCCCCAATTTTGCAAAAATAATATTATCTTATTTTATTTTTTTCAAAGACAATATGTTAAATTTTATGCTAAGTTGTAATTGATGACTCAGGAGAGTCAAGGATATTTAATGTAATTCTGAATATTTTAATTATAAATAAATAAAGGTGGAGACAACAGCTTAGGAGAGCTATTAAAAGAGTGTTTACTGGTCCAATTGGTGGAGGAGACTGGGTGGAGAGCAAACAAACATGTGGTAGCATTCTCAAACCACTTCCAACCATTGTAGGTGGAAACCTCCCTACATTTGGGGTCATGATACCCCAAGAAAGTGGGATCAGAATAGGTGGCTCAATTAATGACAAATGAACTAAAAGACCTAGGAAATCTTTATAAAAATGCCCATTGAAGAGAGATGAGGCTGCTCATTCAAGAGAAGTGATCATTTAGGTGAATGCACTTCGGAGAAATTCAATGGCAAGGGAATTTGTGGAAATAATTTGAGGGGATAAATGCTAAGTAATCTAGTGCATCTTTTCAGCTGAAGGATCCTACTGATAAGTGCAGAGTGTTTTCTAAGTCATTGGACTAGTCTATTATTTGTATGCTCCACCAGTTCTCAGCCAAGAAGACCAGCAAGAGGCTCGGGGGTCCTAAGGAAGCGTTGTTTGAGTACTCTCCAGGAGTTTGGTATGGAGGAACGACCTCCTAACGTTGTTGTTGTCCATCATAATCAGGTTCTACATTCTATTGTGTTACTGTGTTAGATAGTAAAATTTGAATCTAACTAATTAATGAATGTTAGATGTTTTGTTGTGAACTGTTAGAGTTAGTAATCTTTTATTTCATTGAAAGAATGAATCTGAAATAGATAGAAAATAATTCTTATATGTGTTTTTCCATGTCTAGAAGGACCAGACCGTACTCCAACACAGATAGAGTATTTAAAGTAGATGAAGGAAATGATAAGAAACTGAAATGAATAGATGTAATATGCATTTCATAATAGCAAAGTAATGTATTGTAGTATATAGGTTATTATCAAAAAGACCAATAACCTAGTTATCTATGTTCTTTGTTTATGTAAATGTACTGATATTGAAATAGCAGTATTCCATTACAGGTAGAAGAATTATTATGTTAAGAGAATACACTAGTAGTTAAGATGTCATGTTTATACACAAGTATATTATACTTTTCTTTTCAAATTAAAATATGCAGGAGGATAAACAGTGTTATGTTGTATATATATTTTCTTTATGTTTATTTGATAACCAGTTGCTTATGCAGTAAAAGAAATGTAGTTAAACCACTTTGTTTGCATTCAGTTCATTAAAGATATAACTACTATTCATATATATTATTTACTAATAATATTAACTACACTGAGTCTAACATTTACTAATAAGCAAGTAGGGTATTACTAAAGTATTTAAAATATAAAGAGTAAACTAAACTAAGTTATAGAAGCTGAATTCTGAGTATTTTCAACCAGTCAACTTCAGTAAATTGAACAATATGAATATGATAATAACAAATTCATAAATGAAATACATATGTATGTAAGATCTATTCTGAAATTATTAATAGGTTTATACAGGAAGAGTAACTACAGGGTCGAAACCCTTTATTATTTTCTTTGTTTTAATAAACAAAAAACAGTTAAGTTATAATTCTACTATTTGAAACATTATCATCAAGGATAATTTTAGGGGTGAAATTTAGCCCAATGGGCTATTTTTCCATGTTTTTCTCCAAAAAAAGATTCACCATTTTGCATTTTTTGAAGCCCCGATTCGCCTAATCTTGATGGGGTAAACAATTTTCACCCTAAAAATCGCCAAATTATTGTATAAATGATATAAAATCCTCAGAAATTAAAATATTTTTTGAAAAATATCGCCAAACATTTTATAGTTAGCGTTTTAAGAATTGGTAAGATTCGCCAACATTTATACACTTTTAAATAAGTATGGTTCCTTAAAATCATCCCTGATTATCATTAAACAATTGAACTATTGTAGACTGGTTACAGTCTTTATAGAAAAAATATATATACATATAATAAGATTAACTTAAATAATATATGTTTTACAAGTAAAAGAACTTACTTAAATAAATTGAAATAATTATTTTAAACAAGGGTTTCATTCACTTGAAAATCATGAGCCAATAAGTAAAACAACTTATACCATGACTGAATAACAGTCTTAAATTTATTAGCAATAATTTTAATGCAAATAATAAACTGTAAAATTATTATTTCATAGTCGAACAGGGTAATAACCCTAAGTACACATAGTAACATTTATAGCATTAAGATAAACTGAGTCCGAGTTCGAAGGAAAATCCTTTTCTTTTAAAAGAAACTGTGTATTGCTTGATAGGCCGAAAAGGCTTAAAACTTAAAGATAGTACAAAAAAAACCAGCTCTGAGCTAGGCACCCATATCGTGACATGGGGTTTTAATTAGATAAACAAACAAACTTGATACCAAAACTTACAACAAGGTATAATCCTTTCTTTTAACACAAGAAGAGAGCATTACAAGTCACGTCATTGAGCTAGAGTCACCCTGCTGAAAGCAAGGGTTTAAAATAGAAAACAAAACTAATAAACTGAAGAACAACGACCCAAGACTGGGAAAAACCATGCCATAATTTCTTCCAACTGCAAACTTTCCCCTAAGGTCTGCACAAGCAGGGAGAGCCATATTGAAACTAGGGCTTACCCTTAGGTTGAACGCCGATCCAATTGGGAAGTTGTTACTGTCAAATGTGAAGGTGAACTATCCCTGCAAAATGTAAACCAAAGTATAATTAAAAACTTAGGTGAAGAACTGAAACTGTAAATAACATTTGGTTTTAAACTTTACAAAAATTACCTCACCTAGAAGTGAAGAATTTGGAGCCATGAAAGAATAACCAGCACAGAAAACTAGCTTAATGAGAAGCCAAACCCTAGAATTCACAGGTGACAAAGACGACTGAGGGGCTCACTTACAATCCACACTGACGACAGGAGCAAGAACAAGCCTGAGCAATGACCATGAAGGAGTTTAACAACAAAAAGAATTCACTGACAGTGCTACTTTAACCTCATTACAGTTTAGGGTAAGCATAAAGAAAAACAAATTGGAGTTGTATGTCTCTCCAACCACCATACTTAAATGGCAACGATTCAGTCCATAAGCAACGAAGCTGGATCTAAACATAGGCATGCCCTCATGGCCGCAACAAACCAAATGCAACAGAGACCAAACCATTGACAAAACAAAGAAGAGCTAGGTTGCAATGGAGACTTTTAAATCATACTTTGCATGGTGAGGAAGGTTCAACATGCCCCATAGTTTATCAATTTCACACTAGGTCGAGTTCTATAGTCTGCATTGTGTTGGCAGGACCAAATCATTGTTAATAATCTCCACAATGATCAAAACAGTATTATTTTATACCAAGTCAAAGCGTAATATATCATTGATAATCATAAGCCAATAATGTTGGAGTATTAGATTTTAGAGTATCATTAACCTTGTGGTGATATTATAATTGTGAACATTAGCTAATATCAAACCCAAGATTACATGGAATCGAATAATTTGATTTTGTAAACTATGGAAATCATCAAATGAATTAATAACAACTAAGGAGAGATCCCTAGTAGGGTATAAACCCTTAAATACAAGTAATAGTTTTTCATAATAATCATTGATTCTATTATTACAATGAAAAGCTATGTTGTAGAGCAGGTCCTTATAAAAAAAAACTCTAATGGTGATGATTTTAACTCATAATTCAACATTAGATATATATAAGAGTATTTTCTTCACTATAGAATAGATTCTTATTTTTTAAGAAGTCTATAGTACTAGGATAAACTTCAGAGAAGTCGTAATTACTAGTATTTATAAGAAAATAAAGCACAAAATGATTTCAATCAAGGCTAATGGGTCTTAGTTGTAAAGAATAGTGAATCTAAGTATACTTATGGTATAACAAGTATTTTAAAACAATTATGATGATATCTTAATATCATCACATTATTTTTATATCATGAAGAAGTTGGACAAAAAGAAGTCACATTTTGACGACAATATACTTTTCATGGGGACTTCACTTAGTGAACCTCTCACATAGCACGTACGATCCTGGGATATTAAAGAATACCCTTAATTTCGAGAGATATTGACCCAAAATCTTTTTGTTGAAACCCCCTCCCAATACTTAAAACCTCCTCCCCACCCCTTTTTATACCTCAATCCTTATAAACCACCCTACCCACCCCCATCTTAAACACCTCATCCGCCCAATACCTGCAATATTGGTTCGATTTTGTATAATTTTAAAACCCACAATATGAACTAAGGTGATAGGATATTGGTCAACAAGTGAAACCCCCATGATACTTTTAGTCAATTGTAAATGCAATGCATTATAATCTGATAACTTCCTCCACTAAGCTTATAAAAAGATAAAGCTAAGAGTGCTGTGTAAATGTGTTTCTCAAGAGGCCTTAGGTATGTTTCCTTAATTATAAACAGTTTCATAATTTTATAATAACAATAGCAATAAAATTTAGTTATAGTGAGAATAATGATATGCTAAATCTTGGACTCTATTTAGGACTGGAGTTAGCATAGAGTAATAATAGAAAGAAGTTTAATCTAAGTAATAGTCATTCTTATAATAGTCCATCAATAGTGTAAAGACACTAAACATATTGACATACTATTAAAATAATGATATAGTACAACATAGATAAGGAGAAGGTACTTTACCTCATAGAACCCTTGAATTTAAGCAAGCCAACTTTTACTCTAGCAGTATATTCTATTCTAAATGAAGTATATCTAGTTAACGCCTTAATAAAATTTTACTGGATCAAAAATTTACCTATTCAGCATGTAAATATCCAGAAATCCAGATACATTAGCAATCACTAAGTAAGCCCCAGCTAGAAAATGACTCCTCACCTACTTGACATTCAAGCCATTAGTACAGCTAAATATTTGAATGCAAATTACTCTCATCACATATCAAAATTAAATAGGATTAATCTATATGTGTTGAAGTTAATGAATACTTTTATCGTCTGTTTCATTTCTTCTATTAGTTTCTAGCAGTTATCTAACTGCATCTATGAACATTTTATGTTATCTCAAAATTTTAAATTTTTGTGAAAATTTGTGCTTTTGACATGTGGTATTAGAGCACAAGGTTCAAACACTAGGCCTTGATGAATCCCAACTAGATTTTATGAAATAGTAAATTGAATTATTATGTTGATGTAATTTTCTTTTAAATGTTATTGAACAAAGAAATTGTTTTTTGAAGTTTAACAAATAGGTATGGAAAGGCTGGAGGAATATGCAGAGGAGGAACCTCCATTTACTGAACTAGAAAACTTACCAAGAGATCCTATACCAAAAGATTTAACTACCAATTCCTCAAAATTGTTACAAATAGTAAAAGGCCTAAAATTTGAAATGGAATCTGTAAAACGAGAGAATGAAAGGATTCTGAGGGCTCAGAAGGAGTTAAATCAGATCCTAACAGAAAGGTTTCAAACTAAGGGTAGGGGTAGAAGAACCCAATCAGAATATACAAGTCATCAACATAAACTTTAAAAGATGAAACACACTAAAAATGAAAGTAGTTCATCTTCAGAGGTGTTTGGTGAACAATGAAATTTCCATTCTACTAGTGAGAGTAGTGATGACAATCATTATACTAAAAAGAGGAAATACAAACCTTATGAGAAAATTTCTATGGAATTCAAAAAGATAAAACCACCAACATTCAATGGAGATACTAAGAAGGGGGAGGAAGTGAAATCCTAGTTATCTGGGATGAAGAAGCACTTCCAAATATATAACTATTCTAACCAATTAAAGGCTAGAATGGTTATCTACAATCTCTCAGGAAAGGCTGACATTTGGTGGCAAGACTTGAAGAGAGTTAAGGGAATAAAAGAAAAGAATGTAAATTGGAGTACCTTCAAGAGGTACTTTGAAAAGAAATTTTTGTCTGAGCAATATTATGAAGAGAGAGAAAAAGAATTTTATGAGCTTAAATTAGGATCAATGACAATGAAAGATCTAAACAACAAGTTTTTAAGTCTACTTAGGTATGTGCCATGCCTTATAGATGAGAAACCAAAGGTACAACGATTCCTCAACTGTCTACCTTATCATATTAAGGACAGGATTGAATATGACAATCCAAATACCTTGGAAAGCTAACTTCTATTTTGAACAGAATCGGAAGAAGGAAAGCATGGTCAACTGGAAGGCCAAGAAAAATAACAACCAGTATGGTCAAAAGATGAAAGATTTTGTGCCCAATATAAATTCTAAGAACAACAACGCCAAAAAGTTTCCTAACAAGAATTTTCGAGGAAAGAAGAATAATTCACCCAGCAATCAGAATAATTCCAAGGCTAAAGAAATTGCTAATAACCATGGTAATTATACCAAGAACTTTGAGCACAAAGAACCTATAAAGTATTGGGAGTGTAATGGCCCACAATATGCTTTAGTCTATCTTAATCAGAAAAAAGACTGTTAGTAATATTCATACCATACCGGAGGAGATAACTGTTGGAGAATTGGCAAGGACTATGCCCAGAATCAACGTAGCCTTGGAGAATTGACAAGCAGAATATCAAACTTCCTTGGTGGAAGTAGAAGGTATGATAAATCAAACCCCAGTAACTATTTTAATTGATCCTGAAGCTAGTCTCAGTTATATTGCACCTAAAATGGTAGAAAAATGTAAGTCACCTATTGAAAATTTTGAAAATTCTTGGTTGGTTCAGTTAGCCACTAGCGCTAAAAGGAAGGTAACTTGTTTTGTAAAATAATGTGCAGTAGTTATGGATAATTTTGAAACTGTTGTAAAGCTTAATGTATTGCCTCTTGGTTTTTATGATTTACTGATCAGTATGGACTGGTTAGAACAACATAGGGTAATTTTAAATTGTTATGATAAAACCTTCACATGTATAAACAGTGATGGAAAACTAGTAAGTGTAAAAGGAATCCCTAGAAAAACCACTATAAGGTAGATTTCTGCTATATAGCTTAAGAGAGATGTTAGGAAGGGATGTAAAGATTATGCAGTAACAATAACTGATGAGGAGAGTCTAATTAAGATAGATAAATTAAAATTGGAATACATACCAGTCTTAAGAGAATATGTTGATGTATTTTCGGAAGAAATTCAGGGATTACCTCCGAAAAAGGAACTGGATTTTACCATTGAGCTGGTACCTGGTGCAATACCTAGCTCAAAGGCCCCTTATCGAATGAACATACTCGAACTTAATGAATTAAAGTCTCAACTAAAAGAACTTATTGATAAAAAGTATATTTGATCTAGTGTGTCTCCATGGGGGGCACATGTCATCTTCGTTAATAAAATGGACGGAACCATGTGACTTTGCATAGATTACCATCAGTTGAATAAGATGACCATTAAAAATTGATACCCGTTGCACCGCATAGATGATCTATTCAATCAACTACGTGGAGCCACTGTGTTTTCAAAAATAGATTTAAGGTCTAGATATCATCAAGTTAGGATTAAAGATGAAGACATATTTAAGACAGCTTTTAGAACTAGATATGGCCATTATGAGTTTGTCGTTATGCCATTTGGGCTTACTAATGCCCCAGCTGTCTTTATGTGTTTAATGAACAACATTATGCATAAGTATCTAGATAAGTTTGTAGTCATGTTCATCGATGATATATTAATCTATTCAAAAACTGAAGAAGAACACAAAGAACATTTAAAAATTGTTTTGCAACAGTTACGAGATCATCAACTCTTTGCAAAGTTTAGTAAATGTGACTTTTTCAAGGATAAGATTCAGTACTTACATGGTGACCAAGGAAGGGATTTCAGTAGATCCCGAAATGATAAAGGCGGTCAAAGATTGGCCGATTCCTAAGGATGTAACTGATGTTCGATCCTTCATGGGAATTACCGGGTACTGCCAGAGGTTCATTGAAGGTTTTTTGAGGATCGTGAATCTAATAACTTATTTTCAGAAGAAAGGAAAGAAGTTTGATTGGAATCAGAAATGTGAGGAAAGATTTAAAAAGTTAAAAACTTTATTAACCAGCGCACCTATTTTAAGAATAGCTGATCCAAATAAAGAATTTGTAGTGTGCACTGACGCTTGTAATGATGGCTTAGGCAATGTTCTGACTCAAAAAGGGCATGTTATTTCCTATGAGTCTAGGAAATTAAAAATTCATGAAAAGAATTACGCAACTTATGATCTGGAATTAGTAGCTGTTATACATGCTCTAAAGATGTGGCAACATCACCTAATTGGCAGAAAATTTATTTTATGACTGATAATAAAGGATTAAAGTATCTGTTAGATCAGCCTAAAGTAAATGCCAGACAAGCTAGGTGGCTATTTTTTCAAAGTGAGTATGATTTCAAAATTCAGCACATTAAAGGTAAAGAAAATCAAGTTGCTGAAGCATTAAGTAGGAATGAAAGGGTGAATTTTGCAGCATTTATCAGCACTTATACTACAGATTTGGATGAACGGCTTAAAGTAGGAATAGAACAAGATGAAATTTACCAAAATTTACAAGCTAAAACTAAAGAAAATCCAACAAAAAGCTTAAGCAAAGGGTACAGTTTGAATGCAAAAGAATTTTTACTATATAAAGACAGAATGTATGTACCTAACGTTCCTAAATTGAAGCTGTTAATTTTGGATGAAATTCATAAAACTCCATACTCAGGTTATCCAGTCTATGAAAAGACTATAACTATATTAAGAAAAGAATATTTTTGGCCAAATATGAAAACTGAAGTAGAAGAATATATCGCTAGGTGTTTTGAATGTCAGCAGGTGAAAACTGAACATCAACACCCAACTGGATTACTTCAGCCATTACCCATTCCTAGCTAGAAATGGGAGATATTTAGTCTCGATTTTATTACTGGACTTCATAGAAATCAAAATCTGAATGATTCTATCATGGTAGTAGTTGATAAGTTAAGTAAAGCAGCTCACTTTATACCTATTAAAACGACATATAAAGATGCAAACATAGATGATATCTTCTAAAATAGATTTTCCAATTGCATGGAATACCGAAAGTAATAATTTTATATAGAGATCCTAAATTTACAGGAAAATTTTGGAAGTCTCTGTTTAAAGGATTAAACACTACATTAAATTTTAGTACTTCTTTCCATCGCCAAATAGATGGACAAAATGAAAGAGTAAACCAAGTACTAGAAGATCTATTAAGAATGTATGTGAAATATCAGCCAAGTTAATGGGAGGATTATTTGCATCTGGTAGAATTTGCTTATAATAATAACTATTAAGCATCAGCCAGATTTAGTCCTTTCAAAATTTTGTATGGATGGAAATGTATTACTCCTATCTCTTGGATTAATCTGGTGGATAGATTAGTATTAGGTCCTAAACTATTAAAGGAAATGGAAGAAATTGTAAAATAGGTGCAAGGTAATTTGAAAGTTGCACAGGATCGGCAAAAAAGTCAAGCAGACTTAAAAAGAACTCCAAAGGAGTTTTAGGTAGGTGAAGATGTGTTTATCAATATAAGGACCAAAAAGAGCTCTCTGAGATTGGTCAGTTGTGCAAAATTAGCACCTCATTACTGTGGTCCATTTGAAATTCTGTCTAGGATTGGACAAGTAGCTTATCAATTAGCATTACCACCAAATTTAGGAGTACATAATGTTTTAAAAGTACATAAAGAAATTTAAGAGTACATAAAGAAATATGTTCATGATGCTACTCATGTTGTTAACTGGAATGATGTATAGGTGGAACTAGAAGGAGATTTTCTGGTGGAATCGGACTGTATCCTCGGGCGAAGGGAGATCACACTTCAGAACTGCACCATTGGACAGGTGAAGGTGCAATGGAAGCACCTTAGTCCAAGGGAAGCCACCTAGGAATTGGAAAGTAATATGCGAGATACATATCCAATTCTGTTCCAGAGGAATTCTGAGGATGAAGAATAAATAACATCGAGGACGATGTTATGTTCTAAGGGGGTGTGTATGTCACATGCCCCATTTTTGCAAAAATAATATTATCTTATCTGATTTTATTCAAAGACAATATGTTAAATTTTATGCTAAGTTGTAATTGATGACTCAACAGAGTCAAGGATATTTAATGTAATTCTGAATATTTTAATTATAAATAAATAAAGGTGGAGACGACAGCTTAGGAGAGCTGTTAAAAGAGTGTTTACTGGTCAAATTGGTGGAGGAGACTGGGTGGAGAGCAAACAAACATGTGGCAGCATCCTCAAACCACTTCCAACTATTGCAGGTGGCAACCTCCCTAAATTTGGGGTCATGATCCCCCAAGAAAGTGGGATCAGAGCAGGTGGCTCAATTAATGACAACTGACCCAAAAGGCCAAGGAAATCTTTATAAAAATTCCCATTGAAGAAAGCTGAGGCTTCTCATTAGATAGAAGTGATCATTTATGTGAATGCACTTCAGAGAAATTCAATGGCAACGAAATTTGTGGAAAGAGTTTGAGGGGTTAACTGCTAAGTGATCTAGTGCATCTTTTTAGCTGAAGGATCTTATTGCTGAGTGTAGAGTGTTTTCTGAGTCATTGGACTAGTCTATTGTTTGCATTCTCCACCAGTTCTCCACCAAGAAGACCAAGAATAGGCTCGGGGGTCCTGAGGAAGTGTTGTTTGAGCGCTCTCCAGGAGTTTGGTAGGGAGAAATTGCCTCCTAATGCTGTTGTTGTTCATCATAATCAGGTTCTACATTCTATTGTCTTACTGTGTTAGATAGTAAAATGTGAATCTGACTGATTAATGAATGTTAGATGTTTTGTTGTGAACTTTTAGAGTTATTAATCTTTTAGTTTATTGAAACAATGAATCTGAAATAGATAGAAAATAATTCTTATCTGTGTTTTTCCATGTCTAGAAGGACCAGAACGTACTCCATCACAGATAGAGTATTTAAAGTAGATGAGGGAAATGATAAGAAACTGAAATGAATAGATGTAATATGCATTTCATAATAGCAAAGTAATGTATTGCAGTATATAGGTTATTATAAAAAAAACCAATAACATGGTTATCTATGTTCTTTGTTTATATAAATGTACTGATATCGAAATAGCAGTATTCCATTACAGGTACAAGAATTATTATGTTAAGAGAATACACTAGTAGTTAATATGCCATGTTTATACACAAGTATATTATACTTTTATTTCTAAATTAAAATATGCACGAGCATAAATAGTGTTATGTTGTATATATATTTTCTTTATGTTTATTTGATAACCAGTTGCTTATGTAGTAAAAGAAATGTAGTTAAACTACTTTGTTTGCATTCAATTCATTAAAGATATAACTACTATTCATATATCTTATTTACTAATAATATTAACTACACTGAGTCTAACATTTACTAATAAGCAAGTAGTGTATTACTAAAGTATTTAAAATATAAAGAGTAAACTAAACTAAGTTACAGAAGCTTAATTCTGAGTATTTTCAACCAGTCAACTTCAGTAAATTAAACAATAGGAATATGATAATAACAAATTCATAAATGAAATACATATCTATGTAAGAACTGTTCTAAAATTATTAACATGTTTATATAGGAAGAGTAACTACAGGGTCGAAACGCTTTATTATTTTCTTTGTTTTAATAAAAGAAAAATAGTTAAGCTATAATTCTACTATTTGAAACATTATCATTGAACAATTGAACTATTGTAGACTGGTTACAGTCTTTATAGCAAAAATATATATACATATAATAATATTAACTTAAACAATACTTGTTTTACAAGTAAAACAACCTACTTAAATAAATTTAAGGAATTATTTTAAATAAGGGTTTCATTCAAGAAACCCTAGCTCAAAAATCATGAGCCAATAAGTAAAACAACTTATACCATGATTGAATAACAGTCTTAAATTTATTAACAATAATTTTAATGCAAATAATAAACTGTAAAATTATTATTTCACAGTCGAATAGGGTAATAACCCTAAGTACATAGAGTAACATTTATAGCATTAAGATAAACTGAGTCCGAGCTCGAAGGAAAAGCCTTTGCTTTTAAAAGAAACTATGTATTGCTTGACAAGCCAAAAAGGCTTAAAACTTGAAGAGAGTACAAAAAAAACTAGCTCTGAGCCAGGAACCCATATCATGACATGGGGTTTTAAATAGCGAAACCAAAACTTACAACAAGGTATAATCCTTTCTTTTAACACAAGAAGAGAGCATTACAAGTCACAGCATTGAGTCGGTCTCACCCTACTGAAAGCAAGGGTTTAAAATAAAAAAACAAAACTAATAAACTGAAGAACAACAACCCAAGACTGGGAAAAACCATGCCGTAATTTCTTCCAACTGTAAACTTTCCCCTAAGGTCTGCACAAGCAGGGAGATCCACATTGAAACCAGGGATTACCCGTAGGCTGAACATCGGTCCAATTGTGTGAAAACCCCATATTTTCTGGAAAATTTAAATTTTTTAAAATACAAGTAATTATCATAAATGCAGTCAACTGAATGTTTAATTGGTTATATGTTAATGAATTCATTATCTGAATTATCTATTTGATTAGGTTTATCGTATAGAACAATTCTTTTTCAGTTTACTGACTTGTTTTTCTTTGCGACCATAAGGTGGAGCTGTCATAATAAACTGGGCTTACTTAGCTTTCAAGCTAATGCAGAAAGTTTCCTGCTCTTACAGACTTACAGGTAAGAATTTTGGGTGCTGCTTATCAATAATTCTAAAGAATTCAAAAATAAGTTCACTGCACAATAATAGATCGGTAAAAGAACATAAATGTTATGCAAATTCAAGTGCTTATGAGGTAAAGCCATGAAATTGTCATTCCTTTTAAGATGCTAAGGAAATCAGATTTAGTTCTATCAGTATTTATGACAACTACTTTCTTTCTGGTAGATGTAATTTATAACTCTTATTGTGTACCAAAATTCTTCGATATCTACACTATCCGTCAAGTGTAAAAATGCCTTAAATGTTTCTTTGCAAGCGGATTTAGAAAGGCAGAGTTATTAAGTCAAAGGTCTAATTTAAATTGTATACCAATACCATTTACATCATGATGGTATTGGTTAGTACTTGTGATAAGAACATAATGTACCTTGATACGAAGTTTATGTACTCCTGTTCTCACTTCCAAGCTTTGAAGTTTTTAAGGGGTTTACAAATTTATTACAAGCTGCTTTTAAAAAGGATTACATTAGTATTTGATGATTTTGAATTTCTCTGCACATAATTTGCTTGGGAAACTATTATCTATTTAAGGCCAATACATCGTTAATGGTTCAATGCCAAGCTTCTTTAACATTTTAAGACTTACTATGCTCAATTATAAACTTTACTAGTTTAATAATTATACCATCAAAGCGAATGAGATTAACTTTAACAAAAGGATATTTATCATAGAATGATTATATAACTTCCTTTATAACATCCAATAGTATACATTTAGGTTAGAATTATAGCTGTTGGTTGAGCTACTACTTTACAATGCATAAAGAAGGTGCAAAGTGTGAAAACAAGAGGGCAAAGAATAAACCATTTTTCATGATCAGTTTATAGTTTGACTTTGTTTTAAAGTTCTATAAGTTTTCATAAGATGCCTCCTTTATTTGATTTTATGAGCTAGGGTAAGTATTGTTTCTACCCTTGCTATGTTGCATATTTTTGGTTGAATGCACAATTGTTAAAGCAATAATTTCATCAATTAAATGTTATTAAATACTCTTATACCTTATAACAAGGCTTTACTATGATCAAGGTTCTAACTGTTTGAGTATGAGTATACCATAATGTATTTTGTTGGGTCGTGATTTCTCCACATCATTGATAAGATTTATAACAAATTTTATATAGTATTGATTCTTTTGTTAACATGCAACGTAAATATAGGTTGACCTTGGAGCTAAGGACTAAGGTGGAACCTTCGTAATTAGCAAGAATGATTAGTATCATCGTCCTCTTGTGATTGTTCATTGAGACTATACGCTTTTACCCACATCATTTAAATTATTTGCTGACTAACATGGAATCGTCTTGGCCATGTGTTGCATAGTTAAAAAGCAGAGCATTGAACCCTAGCTTGTCATTACCTCCGTCGCCTTCGGCCTCCTGCCGCTCTGCTATGATGTTTTCGTCTGCATTGTCGCTTGCTTCTTGCTGCTGATAGTCTCCATGCTTATTCTACTCCTCGTGAGCTCATCCAGAATGTACAGTAGAGAAGTGTTGTTACCAAATGTTTGTTGCTTGGTATAGATTAGTGAGACTTCCTCGAGGTTTTCTCCATCGCATCTCGCTCAAACTAGAATCCTTCGACTGTAAAAGGGATCCTTTCTCTTTGGCTTGATAGTGAGAGTCGGGGTCTTGCTTTCCTGAGTTGCTGGAGGCATATGGTTTGCAGCATATGTAAATTTTGTTGAAACTGGTTGCGGCCCAAGCATTTACACTTGCTTGGCCAGTTTCTTAGACCCCGGTTGCCGTTGGTTGCTTACCCTGCTAGTAACTCCTTTTTGGCTGCAGATGAAAGGTTTCCTTCTCCTTGCGTTGATAGCCATTCTGCTGCTCACGGGTGGTCATGTTTCAGTTACAAACTGACGTAAGAAACATTTTTTAACCCATTTGTTATCTTTACAGAATTTTTTATTTACACTGTTGTTTATTTTGATACAAGGTTTTTAACATTATCGTTTTTCTTATTCACAGGTCGACCCATCCCTCTGCTTGGTTGGTGCGAGGTTGTGGCATCTGCTTGTTGGTTCACGGGTAAGCCCTGGGTTATCCATGGTAATTCCTCCTTGTTTGGTCCCTTATGGTTCCTTTAGCGGTTGGCCACCGTGGCCTACAAAACCCTTGTGGTTTTGGTTTATTTGGTTGACCGATTCACTGTTTGTTTGATGATGTTAAACCCTCCACTTGTTGTGGGACCTCCGGCTTAGGCCGTGAATATAAAATTTTGGTTTTGTTCAGTTACTGTGTAAAATATATATGGAAATGAAAAAGGGGCTGTTAAGCCGTACTTTGTGAGTTTTGTTAGAAGCCGAGGGCTTTGGAAGAGCTTCAAACTCTTTGTTTATATCTCTGTTGTATATTTTGAAGTAGTAGGGTTTTTACCCTAACTTGGCAATATATAAAAAAATATTTACAGCTTCTTTAATTATCTTTAATTTATGCTGCACTACTGTAAATTGTTTGATTGTTATTTATAATGTGTAATGATTGGTTAAGCTCGGTAAATCAAGCATAATACTACTCTGTTGGTTAATTTCCTGCCCGTTAATGCACTTGATTTTTACCCCGTAATATTATTTAAATTTACTTGCTAGGGTTTCTGTACTATATTTTTATAGTATTTAATTATTCTATTCTAATAATGTTTATAAAGAATTGTTTTATACTTGTTACCCTTTTCAATATAAGTAATTAATGTTCTTACAGTGTATCTGTGTAACTGATAGATTACATATTTTAAGGTAAATAATTTATATTTAGTTTATCTATAGGTATAAAATAGAAAGTGTTTGTCGTTTATTTCTTTTACCATTAGTACTAAATATTTTTTCTTAAAAGAGGTCCCTTCAGTATTCTGTATTATTCTATTTAGGTTATAATACTTGTATTTTTAATATAAAAGAAATAATAATACTATCTATGTTCTGACCTGTATACTATAAGATAGTATTTGTTTAATTTCTAGAAGATAGGTTAGTAGATATATATCTTATGTAAATTCTGTTAGATAAAAGAAAAGTTATTTACATTGTAGTGTAATTAAAAATCTTACATCTATTAGTTTTAGCTCTATAAAATAATTCTAAAGAAAAACAGTCTATCCTCCCTCTCAGATCGAATGTTATAAAAGGAGAATATAGTAATTATTTAATTCTATACAGAAAAGAAATACCTATAGAAATAAATGGCATTCTAAATTAACCTGATACTACATTTTTAATCTTTTATATATATACTCTTCCTTTGTTTCAAGTAGATAAAAAGTTTTCAAAAATGAATACTGAAAAAGGAATTGTTCATTTACCAAATGTACTACTCACAGTAAAAAGATATAACTTCTTTCTTTGTTTTTAAAATCTTTCATTCATAGTCTAGGTGTCTAACCCTAATCCTTCTCCATACACAGAATGTTGTTTCTCCTGATAGTAGAATAAAAGTAAACATTGCCTTAATTGAACTAACATTGCATCATACATCCTTCATATAATTTCACCACCTGTGCTGGAGTACGATCTGGATCACTCCAGATGAGGAAAAACATAGGTGGGGTTTGTCTTTCATTAAACATAATTTCATTACTAAACAAACTGAGTTATCTTATCCTCTAAGTTTCTACATCATAAACTGCAAATGCATCATTCAGTCATACACAGATAATAAAACAGAAATTAAATAATAACAGAACCTGTTCTTAGAGCTTGGACGACAACAACAATGGGAGGCCGTTCCTCCCTACCAACTCCTGGAGAGCACTCAAACAGTGACTCCTCATGACCCCCGAGCTTACTCTGGTCTCCCTGGCTGGAACTAGGTGCAACAAATGATAAGGTTCTAGTCCTGAGACTCAATACCAGTCCTGAACTTATCAGTAAATTTCTCTCATCTTGCAAGCTATATCAGACCAAGTTACTATAGTTTATCTCTCAAAACACCTTCCTTATAGTTTTCCCTTTTTCCCCAATGAATTCCTTGAAGTGCATTCCTCTTGAATGATTCTTCTTTTGGAAAATATATGAGCAACCTTAGCCCTCTACATTGGGTACTTTTAAAATATTGCCTAGGTCTTTTTGGGTTAGTTGTCATTTATTGAGCCACCTGCTCTGATCCCACTTTCTTGGGAGATCATGACCCCAAATGTAGGGAAGTTGCCACCTGCAACATAGGAAGTGTTTGAGGATGCTACCACTTGTCTGTTGCTCTCCACCTAGTTCCTTCCACCAGTTTGACCAATAACACTCTTATTAACAGCTCTCCCAAGCTGTTGTATCCACTTTTTATTTATTAAAAATAAATATTCAGAATTACATTCCACTTCTTTTGACTCTGCTGAGTCATCAATTCCTACTTAGCATTAAATTTAACATAATGTCTTAGGAAATCAAATTAAAACAATTAACATTATTTTACAAAATTGGGGTATGTGACAAATTGGGAAGTGGTTACTGTCAAATGTGAAGGAGAACTATCCCTGCAAAATGGAAACCAAACTATAATTAAAAACTTAGTTGAAGAACTAAAACTATAAATAACATTTGGTTTTAAACTTTAAAAAAATTACCTCACCTGGATGTGAAGAATTTGGAGCCAGGAAGGAATAACCAGCACAACAAACTAGCTTAACGAGAAGCTAAACCCTAGAACTCGCAGGTGACACAGACAACCGGGGGGCTCACTTACAAGCCACACTAATGACATGAGCAAGAACAAGCCTGAGCAACGACCATGAAGGATTTTAACAACAAAAAGAATTCACTAAAAGTGCTACTTTAACCTCATTACAGTTCAGGGTAAGCATAAAGAAAAATGAATTAGAGTTGTATGTCTCTCCAACCACCACACTTAAATGGAAACGTTTCAGTCCATAAGCAATGAAGCTGGAGCTGAACACAGGCATGCCCTCATGGCCACAACAAACCAAATGTAACAGAGACAAAAACCTCAACAAAACAATGAAGAGCTAGGGTTGCAGTGGAGACTTTTAAATCATACTTTGGATGGTGAGGAAGGTTCCATGTGCCCCATAGTTTATCAATTTCACAGTGGGTTGAGTTCAATAGTCCACATTGTGCTGGCAAGACCAAATCATTGTTAATAATCTCCACAATGATCAAAACGATATTGTTTTATACCAATTCAAAGCATAATATATCATTGATAATCATAAGTCAATAATGCTAGAGTATTAGATTTTAGAGTATCGTTAACCTTGTGGTGATATTATAATCGTGAACATTTGCTAATATCAAACACAAGCTTACATGGAATCAAATAATTTGATTTTTTAAACTATGGAAATCATCAAATGAATTAATAACAACTAAGGAGAGATACCTAGTAGGGTATAAACCCTTAAATACACGTAATAGTTTTTCATAATAATCATTGATTCTATTATTACAATGAAAAGCTTTGTTGTAGAGAAAGTCCTTACAAAAAAAAACTCTAATTGTGATGATTTTAACTCATAATTCAACATTAGATATATATAAGATTATTTTCTTCACTATAGAATAGATTCTTATTTTTTAAGAAGTCATTAGTACTAGGATAAAGTTCAGAGAAGTCGTAATTACTAGTCTTTATAAGCAAATAAATCACAAAATGATTTCAATCAAGGCTAATGGGTCTTAGTTGTAAATAACGGTGAAATTATCTAAGTATACTTGTGTTATAACAAGTATTTTAAAACAATTATGATGATATCGTAATATCATCACATTATTTTTTGATCATGAAGAAGTGGGACAAAAAGATGTCACATTTTGATGACAATATACTTTTAGTCAACTGTAAATGCAATGCATTATATTTTGATAACTTCCTCCACTGAGCTTATAAAAAGATAAAGCTAAGAGTGTTGTGTAAACGTGTTTCTCAAAAGGCCTTAGGCCTGTTTCCTTACTTATAAACAGGTTCGTAAGTTTATAATAATGATAGCAATAAACTTTAGTTATAGTGAGAATAATGATATGCGAAATCTTGGACTCTATTTAGGACTGGAGTTAGCATAGAGTAATGATAGAAATAAGTTTAATCTAAGTAATATTCATTGTTATAATAGTCCATCAATAGTGTAAAGACACTGATCATATCGATATGCTATTAAAATAATGATATAGTCATAACACAGATAAGGAGAAGGTACTTTACCTCATAGAACCCTTGAATTTAAGCAAGCCAACTTTTACTCTAGCAGTATATTCTATGCTAAATCAAGTATATCTAGTTAATGCATTAATAAAATTTTACTGGATAAAAAATTTACATGTTCAGCCTGTAAAGATCCAGAAATACATATACGTTAGCAATCACTAAGTAAGCCCCAACTAGAAAATGACTCCTCACCTACTTGACATTCAAGCCATTAGTACAGCTAAATATTTGAATGCAAATTACTCTGATCACATATCAAAATTAAATAGCATTGATATATATGTGTTGAATTTAATGAATACTTTTATCATCTATTTCATTTCTTCTATTAGTTGCTAGCAGTTATCTAATTGCATCTATGAACATTTTATGTTATCTCAAAATTTTAAATTTTTGTGAAAATTTGGGATTTTGACATAGTACCTTTTATAGTGCTCAGTGAATGCTTGGTGAAAATCTTTCAATGATGAAATGCTGGAAGGAGGTAAAGAAAAATACCAATGACATGCATCACCATATAATGAATACATGAACATATTCATACGAACATCTTCATGCTGCTGATTTAATATATCCATGCATTCCTGAAACTTGAGGAGGTGTTCTGCAGGATTGTCTTTTTCTTCCTCCTTGAAGACAGGTAAAAAATATCCCCATTCGGGCATATCAGGTACTAGATGTGGGAAACCAGGGACGAAAGAGAAGTCAAGAGGTGCAAATCTCTGAGCCAAAAGAGCAGCAAATGATTTTGACATCTTAATATTATGGATTTGCCACTGAATTTGTATTTCATGGAGTCTGCAGGGATGAGATATTTATAAGAAGCCGTGCTTGAAGATGCCCAAACCCTAAAATTTTTTGATGCATTTATAAATTCTTGAGATGGTATGTTTCAGCAGAAGAAATAATAGAAGAAATATTTGTTGAAATACCTGATGTAGCTTTTTGTGCAGTACTGCTGGTCTATCTTAGTAAAGCCCTAGCTTTCCTCAAAATTTATTCTGGATCTGAAACAGGTGTTGTTGGTGGCCCCTTTGGGTTTGCTTTGGTACTTGGTCTTCTTGAAGCCACCTTATATCAATGGAGTCACTAGATAGATGATTACAACCATAATAATGTCCAAGATTTGTTTATCATCAAAGCATGAATCTATGTCATCTCTCAGGGAAGCTGAGCTTCAATCTCCTCTCCTCAACAATGGCACCAGTTTGTTATCACTCCAGGAAAATCCTCTAGGTTGTAGCTCAAGGATGCCTGGTAACTTAAAATATTTTTTAAGGTTTTCTGATATGGAACAAGTTAGTTGACCTATATAACCTTTCCACTCTCAAGACATGCATAAAACGTACTCATTTACAAGGCTTTTAGTTGCAATTGCTCATAAGTTTGACAATAAGGTGCAGGGATGGAGAACTCGCCAGGCTGGCAGACTTACATACAAAACACATGCATATAAATGGCCAAATCCTGATGAGAATGGTATTTATAAATCAAATAGCACTAATAAACCAATAGGATGATATCTATAAAATTTTTAATCAATCTGAAAAGGACCTAAATACACATTCAGGCATAAATACAGTAAAGAAAGAGATGATGGCTGAATAGATCACAACAAAAGAGCTTATATCATGAATAAGTAAAATGGGAAGCTTGAAATAATTATTGGCTTATAAATCCCTGAAGTTGAACCTTTATTATAAAATCAATCATGGGCTTTATGGCCTCCTACAAAAATGACAGATCTTGAAACTTCGATCTGTTTTCACAAAAAAATACTTAGAAGTGATAGTTTTTCATATTAGGGTTTAAAACCCTAGCTAAATATTTGTCTATTTGTTTCAAAGATTTAGTTCATTGAGCGAATACTAAATAACTACAGTAGTTGGTGATAATCACCACTGCTAGTTCATTATGAAATTACTGCCAAAAGCCAGTGTCTCGGTGGTTAACTGAAGCGACCTTTATTGATTAATCTACCAGAATTTTCTACCTTGTCACTGATCAAAATCTCTGACCTCTAACCCTTTGGTGCCCCAAGTCTCAATGCTGCCACAATGTCAGTGCCTCAAATGACTAACATCACGATGATTTCTTCATCGACGATTAGAAGCTCCTTATTCTAGCCCATCGATGCCCCAATTCTTAATGCTACTGCAGTGTTAGTGCCTTAAATGACTAACATTATGATGGTTTATGCATCGACAATCAGAAGCTCTATCCTCTAGCCCATTGGTGCTCCAAGCCTCAACGTATCAGTGCTTCCCATCACTACCTTGTCGGCAATCGAAAGCTATAATAACTAATGAATCGGAACCTCAAGGATGAATGCTGTCGCATTGTCGGAGATTCAAATGACTAATCTTCTCAACATCGGTGATTGGAACCCCAAGACTGAATGTATCGAAACTTTCAACCGCTAGCTTGTTGGCAATTGGAAGTTGTACTCACTAATGTGTCGGAACTTCTTATCTGAACGCTGCCATAGTGTCGGAGCTTTAAACCACTAGCTTCAGGATCAGAAATTGGAAGCTCTAGCCACTATCACATTAGCACGTTAGACCTGAATGTTGCCGTAATGTCGACGTCTCAACTCACTAGCATCGCGACTGTTTCTACATCGGCGATCAAAAGCTCTTTCCTCTACCCCATTGGAACTTTAAACCACTAGCTTTGCGATCGGAAATTGGAAGCTTAAGCCACTAACCATCGAAACTTTAAATCTGAGTGATGCCATAGTGTCGGCGGTTCAAACCACTAATTTCTAAGCATCGGCGATTGAAAATACTAACCACTAATCTGTCAACGATTGGACGCTGTAGCCACTAAACTCTTCATCGGAGATCGGGACTCCAAACCACTAACCATCATATTCTCCATAGTGGCAGCACCGAAGTGGACTAAAACTCTGAAATGTCAACATAATAGAGGACTACACCTCCAATCACTGTTTAAAAATGTTTTGATGGTAGTAAAAAATTTAGCAATACGTTTAACCATTGAAGGGGTTTTCCACCTATTATTTATCTTCCAAATTTCGGTGGCTAATGAGATGTTCTGATCCTCATCCAAGCCACTGAAAGCTACAACTTGTGAAATTTTTACCCAAATAAAAAAACAAAGGCTTTCAAACTGTCAGTGATATTCATATCCTTCATCGCATGAGTTAAATTCTTCATACTATGAAAATAAATTTATTTTGGGAGATAACACCATGTCCTCCCTACACATGTCCCAAGTATGTAACTTAACCACCACGAGCATTGTGTTTCTAGTTTGAATGATTACATTCTCTGTATTGACTAGTTGCGGGTCTCATAAAAAAAAAATCACTGTCACCTTGCGCAAATTGCAATTGCTAGTTAATCCCTTAAAATTAGCATGCCTCCCCCCTTCCTTAATTCATTCCTTGCATGTGTCTTCACTGAGACAAGCTCTCCTGAATCCTACACTGTAATTATTTTCTCCAAGGTTCAAATTTTTAGTTTTGTGAGTGCAGAAGAACATTCCAAGAAATGAAGAGAGGAGGACCTGCCCTAAGGAAGGAACTGGGTGATATTGGCTACCTTTAATCACACCCAGAGTTATGTCAGATGTTCAAGGACTAGGGCTACTATAGCTTTAGCAAAAAGATTCAAGGATCTCATCAGCAAGTGGAAAAATCCTTTGCTCGCACCTTTGATGGCTCAAAAGTAGTGATTGGCAGAGAAGAATTCCAGGTGGATGAAGCTCTGATAGCAGAAGTGATAGAGCTCCCAAGGACTGGGGAAAGCTGGTTTAAAACTACTATCACAAAGGATGTAGAATTCAGGTCTTACCTGAAACCTGAGCACAAAAGCATTGTATGGAAGAAGAGCATCCCTACATCCTGGCTTGCAGAAAAATGGCAGCACCTGGTGAAGGCAATTTTGGTGTACATAACTTGTGAGGGTAGGTATAATATGGTAATGATATACCATTTCAAGTTAATTAATCATTTCACTAGAAGGAACCCCTTGAACCTGCCTTTTTACCTCTACAAAATCCTGACTAAAATGGCTCATCAAGTTAGAGAAAATCCAACCAAGATTGTAGGAAGGTTATCCCATCATGGCCTGATTAAGCTAATTGTTCTTGAACTACTACAAAGAAGAAACATTTCCTGGACACACTTCCTTTTCTCGAATGAATTTGAGACAGAGTTGTAGCCAGAGGACAAAAGGAAGTCTTCTTCAAAAAATTCCTCCACCCCTAGAAGTGGTAAGAGGAAGAGGAGGGCCATCTATCCATTTCTAGTTGGTCAAGCCTCTCCAGATCCTAAGACTAAGAGAGAAAAAAGGAACTTGGATTTCAGTGTGAATATAGAGAAAGAGGAGGCTTCAGCATAAGAAAAAAATGTCCTCAACCTACCTTACTTTGATTCTGAGGATGAAGAAGAACAAGGAACTAAGATAGCAGATCTGGTTGTACTAGGGCATGAGGATCTTCCCTCACCTACACCAAAGGAAGATCAATATGAACCGGTGGTAGAAGCTTCATCTAGCAAACCTAGATCCCAGAAAATCAATCAGCTGCTAAGGCAGGTGTACGAGCTAGAAGTTTTGGATAGAGAACTCAAAATAACCAATGGGAGGTTAACCAAATTGAATGCTGAATTGTATGATGCCCTTCAGGAAATGGAAAGGAAGTACACCATGCTAGAGGAAATCAATCTTAGGTTAAGGAAGAAACACACTAGGCTCCATAGGAAATGCAGGCTATCAAATTTGCAAACAAGGAATTCACACCCTCAGCCTCAAGCACACCAGAAGCTGGAAACCCTAGCAAAGGTAGCAATGAGTATTTTTTATCCAGAGGAATCCTATGATGTTGCTTCCATCCCAAACCCTACACAAGTTGCAGAGAAACCAAAGGGTCGACACTGAAGCCTTAAAGCATTAGGGTAAAGTGTGATGGAAATTTTGATTAAATTTAAAAAAACAGGCTTTTTAGTGGCTTAGGAGAACACCGCAGCTATTCATTAGCCACCGAAAACAGAGCTTTCAATAGCTTACAGGCCCAGATGTTTTCTTCCTTAGCCACCGAAAGCATAGAACAGTGCATAAAAGCATATCTTTGCACAAAACCAACTTTTGATGATCCAAACACCTCATAAATGATTTATAATGTTGGAAATTAATTAAAGGCATCAATATTTTGTCTTTGTTTCAGTTTTGAAGGTGTCAGCGAGGTGAATTAGGTCACATACCCGACCTGCTTTCATAAAGGGTGACTTGTCTGCCAAATGGAAAAATTGAATTCTACTTCAGTGCTACTACAGCTGTTAAAGAGTTTGAAGATTAGGGAGATTTTTGAGTTATGGATATTAACAATCAAGATGGGATCTTTTCGTATTTTTTAGCAAATAATTATGACTGTCTATTTTTAGTAAATTTGATCCAGTTTTTCAGGATCTAGAATAGATTTTGTAAAGGCTATAAAGCCTATGACTACTGTAGAATAAATGGTTCAACTTCGGAGACTCTTAGACAATTTTTTGTATTCAAGCTTCTCATGTTCTTATCAATTAATACAAGCTCTTTTTCCATTACATGTTCTGATTTCATTTTCTTTCTGTTCTATACTTGTGCTTGGATGTTTAATTTAGGTTTATTGTATTTATCTAATACAAGATAGCTGTCATCCTATCTCTGTGTGGATAATTGGAATTTCAAGTATCTTCCCTTGTTATGATTAGCCATTCATATGTAAGTGCCCTATCTGTGAATTTTCCAGCATAGTGGGAATTCTTCATTTATTCACTTTTATTACAAACCCTCTGAACATTGATAGCTAGAAGCCTTGCCTATTTGATTAAGTATTATGCATGTCTTGAGTGATGAGGTCTTATTGGTCGTCTAACTTGATCCATTGAGTGAACCATGGAAAAAGTATTGAAGTTACCAAGCATCTTCGAGCTGCAACCTAGAAGAGTTTCCTGGAGAGCTAATACACTTCACCGTGAACTATAGAATAGAATAGAAAATAGCAGAAGGGAACAATATTCCAAGAAGAGAGGTGGCATATACAAGAACCATTATAGAACTTAAGAACAAACCATTATGATCATATGGCATCAAAATTCATACTTGATACACAAATATAGATATATCATCACAACCCATAGTGTCATACTTTTATAGTCTCTAGATCTAGCAAAATCCCTTGAAGTGAGTAATATATTGTCCAAAAAAGGGGGTTGTTGGTTCTAACTATATCCAAAAGATCCATAATGTTTGATAGTTCAGTCAATTGTTTTAGTCAAATTGACCATAACATTGTCAACCATTATTCGAGCCTTCGAATCTCCTAATCAATCCATCAATCAACTTCTTTTCTAGTCGACTATTGTCTATTGACTAACTATCTCTAGAAGATCTAGGAGTGTGATGAACTTGCATAACCTTAGGTTCCAACATGTATGTTTTTTTTCATGCAAAATATAATGAACATGTTTCCTTTAGTGCTACCATTGAGTACCTAAACAATGGAATTTGACTATAGAACTTTGTAAAAATGTAGAGAGCACATTTTTCTTGTTCATCTATTTTTTCAAAATTCATAATCTTAATTTGATATATTTTTTAAATTATGAAATTCATTTTATCCTTCAAATTACAAGGCCTTCCATTAGTGCTACATAAAAGGTTCTTAACATTATCAAAGATAATTTCTTTTAGACTATAGGTATCAGTCTATGCTAGTGCACCATATACTTTTTTTTCTTAAATGATTAAGGAAAAAAATTATAGTATAAATAAAAGTTGTATGTGTTTTAAGAGTTGGAATCTACATTCTAAGCCCTAGATGCATGTGTAATTTCATCAAAGATGGATTTATGTATCCTATTCAAAACAAAACATAAAAAACAAACATATTTAGAATCATTTTGAAAAAATTGAGGTTTTGTTGATTTTATAGTTTGAACCGTAGGATCACCATACCATACTTAAATACGAAGAGACCATGTCAAAAAATACGTGGTAGAGTGGATTTTGTTCCTTAAAAAAAAATTGTATTTAAAATAATGTACATGTTCTTTAAAAATGTACACACACTCTAGAAATGCACACGTACTAATAACATGCACATGTTCCTAGGAAGACAGACATTATTTTTAATATAGATTAGATCCCTAGGATTAAGTCTCCTCTATTAACCATGTCTAAGGAACCCAATCCCCAAGTCTTGGATACATAGTGGCATGGACACCCCTACAAATTCATGCCTAGTGTTTCAAGGAATTATTCACAGTTTTGAATGCCTTAATGGTTTGTTTAGAGCCAAAGGCATAGTATTATTCCCTAGAAAGTCATTTCTATGGCCCTAGGATACACACATATTACTCAAAAACACCTTATGGCACATACATAATCAATGTTATTTCCATGATACCCTCCAAATACCATGTGTGGTTGGTTGATGAAATATTGTTATCCTTTGATGGCTAGAATATTCCTTTAGGGATTGATGTTCAAGTATCCTCCTTTAACTATGTCCAAGGCCCCAAGTCCCCAAGACTTGAATACATAGCACCATGGATAGCCTTGTGAAATCATTTGTGGTTCTTTGAGGCATTGTTAATGGATCTATATGCCTCAATGGTTTCTTTAGGGCCAAATTCAAGTTCTTATTCCATAGAACGTCTTTCCCAAGGACCTAATACATGTACATATTGATCAAAACCACCTAATGGAACAAAAATCCTTAATAATAGGCTAATGATACCATCAAGATGTCATTTATGCTTGGTAGAATTAACCTCCTTAGCCTTTATAGTGGGAAATTATCCCCTACTACGTGCAAAATCACCTACCCTAGATCAACTGGATCATAGGGTAGATTTCATGGTGTCAAGTATCTTTCAACCTCAACTTGCAATAACAAACAATAATGAATAGTGACAATAACGAAAATATCTTTATGATTTTTATATATTTTTTATGTAACTAACAAAAATAAACAACAACATGCATACATTTATGTAAACTGGGCCCCTGTAGACGTATGAGGAAATGGTCCTCTAACTCCATGGTCTGGTTCTCCAGTTGTCTCCACTAATGGTTGTCAAATAGGGGGAATGGATCCAAGTGAGTATGGAGCAAGCTCAACACACACCGTGGGAGATGATATGGAAAAAAATGGGTATAATGGCAAAAAGTAATGTCATGTAATGTAATGGCCAATATTTATGGAATCAAGGAATGTAATATGAAAAAAAGTGTTTTTGGGGAGACCTTCACAATGTATTTATAGGATGATCCAAGGTTTTTTAACCCCTGGTAATGACCCATGGAATTTTATTGTGCATGTTATTTATCTATGGTTTTTGACCCATTCTCTTTTTAGGGTTTTTGGTCCTTTTGGAGAGAGTGGGGATAAGTCACATTAAATGCTCAACTTCCCTTCATTTATGTGCGAAGGAATAATAATGTTTTGGACCATATTTTGTGGATTTTTAATTGTGAACATCAAAATGGAGGGAACAATGGTGGGATTTTTATGTATAATTATGGTTTGGACCATGGAGAGCTAGGTGAACATTTTTTTGTGTTAACATATTCCCCCCTAATGTGTGAGGGAAGGAGATCATCATATGACCGATAGACATCATAAGATAAAGGGATAAATGGTGACAATATTGGAGAGACTAGAGAGGACCACGAAGGAGTGGAGTATCCCCATTTGAACTACCATGTATTTTGGTTTGTATTTCTTCTCAAAAATTGATGAGGTACATATAATCTGAGACATGTATATGGACGAGGCAGGAATACCCATGCTCGTAACAATGTCCCAATACAAAACTGGGATCAAGGCTCAAACAATGGGGGCCAATCAATACATCTAGACAACTAATAGTTGATAATGGTGGCCTCAATGGGAAGTTGAATACAAATATTGATTTGAAGAGATGGTACATAGGGACAATGGAATTATCATATAATGAAATATCATAACAACGAATGCTCTACTGAATCTATAAGTGTACATAATTGAATGGACTCAATGACTGAGAGTCATAATCTTTGTGGTACAATAAGAGACATCAAGTACTGGAGATACACAGAAGCATGACATTGAGGGGCTTTTGAAAATTGTCGCCAATGTGGTATGGAAATCACAAGGGACATGAAACTGTATGGGTCCCAAGAATAGACTCACCAATGTGCTAGAGTCAGGTAAAAACCGGGCTCTTCAACCAAATAATGAAGGAACCAATACCCTATACGAATCTCAATGCTTTGATGATGGAGTTGAAGTCAAGCACGTGAGACACAACCAACCCAAAAGGAACTAAGAGTAAGGAATCCTTTCAAGTGGTCCAAGGAACTCATGAATGAGGTGGATGAAACCAAGATTCATGGACCTCTAGTTCTATCCTCTATAATATATGTGTTGACGTCGACCGAGGGAGACCTAAAACTACCAAGGAAATGAGGTTTCCTTGATATAAGTGCAAGGGGGACAACCAGGTATATGGAATAGCAAGGGGACCGAGACACTAAATGGGGAGCAGGGACAGGGAGTATGATGGAGTCAAAATTCCTTCGTTTAGAGTCTGAAAATAGGGATGACCTGGTAGAAAATGATGTAGAATCACATGGAAGGGTTCAAGATGTGAAACCAGGGAGATAACTGCAATAGAAAATACTTGGGGAAGTAACTGGACTAGTGGTATCTAGGGGATCCAAGGAAGACTCATCGTAGAGTACTTTGAACAAAGGAGACCCAATGGGGGGAAGCTTCATAATGTGATACCATATGTAATATGTGTGGGAGCCTAGAGCATGGATAATTTTAGGGGCGAATTTTAGCCCAGTGGGCTATTTTTCCATGTTTTTCTCCCAAAAAACATTCGTCATTTTTCATTTTTTGAATCCCTGTTTTGCCCAATTTTGATGGAGTAAATTTTTTCACCCTAAAATCGCCAAATTATTATATAAATGATATAAAATCCTTGGAAATTAAAATAGTTTTTGAAAAATATCGCCAATCATTTTATAGTTGGCGTTTTAAGAATTGGTAATATTCACCAACATTTATACACTTTTAAATCAGCATGGTTCGTTAAAATCATCCCTGGCCTAGAGACACCATTTTGGGCCTTGTTCATAGTTTAACGAGCACAAAGAAGTGATAGAATTATGCTCAATATGATACTATCTCATGGATTTTGTCAAGCCCGAGACGGTAAATGCTCGATGATGTTTTCATGTCTACAGAGTTTGAAAACAAGAATAATACTCCAATGGGTCTCTTTTTCATACAGTATTATCCTATGTTTGAAAAAGGATAAAAGTGTACAAAGGAGAGCTCTCCCAACTAAAAGGGACTAAGAGACTTCTTTTTCATAGGTAGTCCAACCAGGTTGAAAAAGGTTAAACCTATACTAATTGGATGGTCATTCAAATACTTTTATGAGCATGAATGAAACCATGTTTGATCGATGATATTTTCTTTATGAGAGGGATGGAAAAGAGCTTAAATACAACCCATAAATGATCATTTTCGTAAGTTATGGTCCCAATGTCAGACAAAGCATAAAATGATACAAAGTGAAACGTTCCTAGATGGAAGGTGCCATGGTGGTCCTTTTATTTAAATAGTCTATGTAGTCTGAAAAGGGAGATAAACAAGGCCACATACACTCCCTTTCAAATACTTTAAGGAGAGTTAAAGGAAGCAAACATGCTCGACAATCTTTTCATTTTTTTAGGAGTCAGAAAAGATCTTAACATAAACTCTATAATGGTTAGTCAAGTGAGGAAGTGTTCAATGTACCAAAAGGGGTGATGTCATGCATACGACTGATATGGGTAAAAAATAATAGTGGAACACTGGTGGGGTGTCCTTGTGGGACGGTGAATGGCAGTAAAATAAGGTCAAGTTTGTAGTATGGATGGAGTGGATGGCTCGTGAACATGCCAATACATATAATTTTTTATTCATGTGGTAGAACACAAATTGAGGTGACTCTAGGAAATGGCCTAAAAAATCATAGGTAGAGTATGAGACATGGGTCTCATCAACTGACAAAGGATGAAAAACCGAACTCGGTGGGGCAAATGACATGAAAAATGGACACCGGATGACTCCGTGGTGCACAAAACAAAAACTTTGACCAAATGGAGGCCTATAAATAGGGGGTACCACATGACACATGTCATTTTCACTGTGTAGTGTTGAGTTGGAGTGGGGGGACCCAAAGAAAAACTATTGATTTCTTCTGATTGGACTAACAATTTTTTGATCTGTGACTTGCAGGTAATAAATCTCACCAAGCCTATTAATTTCAATGGTTTATTTTTGGTTTTTTATCATTTTGGCATCCATGACCGATCCCGAAGGGTTATCAGGGCCAGGTCACACTTTTCAAGGGAAAAGGTGCGACCTATGTCACACTTATCAGGAAGACAAGAATGGACCGATCACACTTTTCAGGGAGACATGTGCAACCAAGGGTGCACCTATTTAGGAGATTAGAGTGACCTAGGCGCGCCCGCTAAGCATTTTTGCATGACTTGGGTCGCACAAAAAGGCCTGATGGGTGAAACCTATCCTAGAATGGGAATTTTTGTGGAACTGGGTCTAACAAGGACTTTGTGCATGTGCACGATGCCTTAAGTCGGGTGGTGAGAGTTAGAAATCGGGGATATCAGAGATGATGTGGAGGATGATGGAGTGGTACAAGATATGCTTGCTTGGTGTGGGTTACTGAAATTCATCCGGTGCCCCTTGATGCATTCAACAAATTTTTTGCTGAAGAAGATGGTGAGTTTTTGGGATCGAGACTCATAGTATTTCATCATCTAGGATGAGCGATTGGAGATCACCCTTCGAGATGTGTATTTTTTGAGTAGCCTCCCACTACTAGGAATGATCAGTGATATTCCACCGAAGCTCCCGAGGAGGGTGTTAATGGATGACCTATGCGCTAGTAATTTCTATGCCTCAGCATATATAGATACATCGTACATATTGGTGTGCAACATTGAGAGTCTAGATACTCAAGCATTGGCAATGATGGTGCTACGCATACTGGCATTAAAGGGGTTGCACAAGATCTTAGGAAGCTAGTTGATGATGGTCAATAGTGTGTTGAGGGGAACCTCCTATGGGTGGGCACAAATATACTTGATAGTGGTTTGACATGCACTGAACCAGGCCAAATTGGTGGGTGGGGATATATATTTCCCCTCCTTATTGTGCTCATTTTTCTTTTAGTGAAAACCTACACTATGACCACATATAGCAGTGCATGAGGGGGGGACCTCATGAGCATCTCATGAGGAGATGGTGTGAGATGATGATCAAGGAGAGAGGCAGCTTAGTGGGTCGCTTCTTAACTTGGGATATTTTTTCATAGTGGTGACAACTTCCAGTCCTCATAGAGGACTATCCATATGCAGGGATGGATTACCAGGGAGATCTAGACATGCCTGAACCTCCAGGGAAAGTTTGGGAACCTAACAGTACATATACATGATGCTTTTTGGTTGTATTCATATATAGTTTACTAGCATAGTTGTAGCTAGATCATGTGTATGATAGATACTGATGACATATTGTCTGCATGTGCAGAGGTGGGACCGCACCCTCCAACATGGTACCTACGATGCAGGGGTAGGGTGGAGGGATTAGATCCACCCACTCATAGGAGGATGAGGCTGCAGAGTGAGAAATTGGACTCACTACGGCTAGATGTAGAGAGGTTGTTGTAGGGGGTCACCAACGATGGGTGTCAATACCTAGACAATGATTTGATCATCACGTTCTATAGCTCTCCTCCAGAATGGATATTTCTCATGAGGAGGATCGTATTTTCTCCTGAGTATGTTAGAGCAGAAACACACTATGATGTGTCGATGGAGGAGGAGAGCTCCAATGAGGAGGAGGAAACAGAGGAGGAAACATAGTCAGAGGAGGATGACTCAGACTAACAACTTGTGATGTTGGCCCCAAATGCATTGAGCATGGGGATTTTTGTATGATATATATGATCAGATGAGAAATCTTGTGGAGCTTTTCATTTTTTAATGAACATGATATTTATGATATATATGAACATGGATGCACTTTTTGTATTTTTATGGGTTTTTATGAGTCTCTTTTATGATTATTCCTATATGATGTTAATGCAATATGTATGCATGACTATATGATGATGCATGGTGCAGTGTATTTCCTATATGCGATGATTAATGTGCCACTCTTGAACATCATTATCCATGTGGTTTGCTACACTATTGATACTTCTTGGAAAATGCATGAATGAAATGGATTTGAAATGTCTAACAAAGTGTCTAGTGCACTGGAATTTTCTAAAGGGACAAGGATCACGTACCTGGTATCAATTATTCAACTGGGAGACAAGTAGCTGGGAGTATAGGAAGATGAAGGTGATGATGAACCAAGTGAAGGCCGATGGCCAGGAGACCAGCAACACCATCGTACTCATCCTGGTTGTTGGTAGAAACAACAAAACACATTTCATCGATATGGATCAGCTCATGTGACGGGGAATAAATGACCCACGCAGCCAAGGAGAGATTAGGATACCATCTACTTGCTCCATAGACAAAAACCAACATAGCAAGGCAAGGTAGGATCCATCTAGAGAAACCAAGGACATAGATTGTGAGACTCGTAGTAAAAACGATGCAAAACAAGAAAGAAAAACTATGATACAAGGTTATGCATGGTGAGTGACTTTAGGTATAAAACCTCTTGAGGTAGATCCCGTTGCAAGGATTCTTCAAGAGGTGGCTATCGTATTCAATGAGGAGACACACCCCCTTATCAAGACATCTGTGGATGACATAAGGGCCATGCCACATGGATTTGAACTTCCCTTTTCTAGTCTCATCATGGGATTGTTTTTAAATGAGGACTAGGTCGCCCTCTCTAAAGGTGCATGAGTGGATGTGGTAGCCATAGTGGGACTTTGACCGAGTCTTAGCTGCTTCAATAATTTGGAGAGAAACATGATGATACTCAATGTTTTGTTCAAGCATAAGTAGGATTTGTTCTAATGGTGAAGTATCATTTAGAAGTTCAATGACAAGGTGGAGCGATGGAATCTGGAACTTGATGGGAAGAACCATTCCACACCATGGACTAAGTGAAATGGGGAAAAAAAAGTGGCAGTTTTATCCAATGTCTGGTAGGCCTAGAGGGAGAAAAAGAGAAAGTGGTTCAAGTTGGACTTATGTTTGTCCACCATTCATTGGAGCATGGTTTTGAGTATCTTGTTGACAACCTCAACTTGGCCATTTCCATGAGGGTAATAAGATCAGGAATAATGGTGTTCAAACTTCAACATGGTGGAGAGCTCTGTCCAAAAAACATCTTCAAGATGAGAACCATGGTCTGATACTATTAATTAGGGGACACTAAAACGAGTGATAATATGGTTGAAAAAGAAATGAGTCGTAGTATCATTCTTACAATTGAAAGTCAACATGGATTTGGCCCATTTGGTAAAGTAATAAATGACCATAATGATGTATTTATGGACGTCTATCGAAGGAGGGTTATAGGTCATGAAGTCAATCACCCATTTTTTGAAGGGACCAACTCTAATGAAAGGGTGTAGCGGTGTAGGAGGTGTCCTTGATTTTGGGGAAAAGATCTAAAAATTACAATAGTGTTTAACTCCATGGACACAATCAACAAAGATGGTTGGCCAGAAATAATAGGCATAGAGTATGTTTTAAGCAGTACCCAAACTAGAGAGGTGGCCACCACATGCAACACTATTAAAGTCATTCAGGACTTGTTAGACTTCATCGTGGGTGAGGAAATGGCATAGTATGGTGTCGACACTATAGCAGCACAAGACATCCCCAATAAGGAGATATCAAGGAGTTTGATTCTAGATGCAATGATGATCTTCACGACTTAAATGTCACCCAAATGATTGTGTGAGCAAGTAAACGAGAATGCCCCCACACCATGGGTCTTCCGTAGAGATGAAAAATAAGAATTTGTTAGGAATATTAATTGTGATAGGGGGTGAGGTAGACAACAAAGGGAAGTATGCCATTAAGGAAGCTACACTACTACATTTCGACCAAAAATCCAACGGCAAAATTGTCAGATTTTCGACACTTCCCTATCGCATGTATGACACTATGATTTTTTTAAAGCGTTGGAAACATTTCGTTGGTTATCTGACATCTTTCGAAACCGTCGGTTAAGCGACACCTCAGTTTATCATCGGTTAAATGTAAAGTGTCGGTTAAGCGACAGAATATCTTCGACGGTAGTGAAATTTTTTTGAAAAATAACCTTCATGCCATTGGTTAAGTGATGGCTATAACCTTCATGCTGTCGATTAAGCGACGGATATAGCCTTCATTTCATCGGTAAAGCGACAGTTATAGGCATTGCTTAACCGATGCCTGTGAGTGTTTTTTTTTTTAAATACAAAAGCATGTGTAGTGCATACTTTACTAGAGATATTTTACGCCTGTGAGTCTATATATTGTGCTTAGTTTCTACGCAAATTTTTTATACCTTGGGCACAGATTTTCACCAATATTGTAGATACATTGTTTATAATGAAATTATGTTCTACCATACACCTATATAGTGCTCATTTTCTGAGTAAAATTTCTGGCACCACTGAACCAGGAAAGAGACAAAGATCAATAAAGTCCATGATGAAAGCAGTCACATTAGAGAAAGTTGAACCTAGAATACTTGTCTGAGTATGGGCATGCACATTATAGAAACCATGCCTGTACAGGAAATCGAAAGTATTAACATGTTTTCTAAATGCAAGGGGAAACATTGCATTACATAATGGTTTAAGAAAAAATTAAATTTCAAACAGGAATGAAAACAACTCAAGGTATACGAATTTGCCATAGGAAGATAATGAATTCTTGTGAAACAAATTGCATGTATATGCAATGCTTTCAGATGCCGATAGCAATATTCATTCACTATTATTCAGCATTGTAACCAAAATTCAAAACTCAATCTAAAACCACATATACTATACAAAATTTGTCACAAGAAATGAATGAAGGCACACGAAGCAATCATGAAACTGTTGTTTTATACTAAATAATAAATACTAGTTGGCTGTTAAATTCAACAATTAATAAGAGTGTCTTGCCCACAGCAGCGAAGAATTTCTGTCTGAATTGCATGTTTTTGCTTTGCATTCCTCTATGGTGCAGAGCTCTTAAATTTCATGAAATGCCCATGGGTCATTAGGAAGATCAAGTCCATATATGAATGCCAAAATCATAGAACGTGAAGAAATACTAAGCGAAAGGAGCATAAAACCCTCACCTACAGAAAACCCTCACCTACACCAATTGCATATACATTTTTAAGACCTCCCATGACTTCATGTGTGACAAAGTCTGGATTGTCCCATACTGTAAAATGTGGCTGACGAAGGAAATTTGCTAGGGGTTTTTCCCACTTCTCTGATCCGCATATTCAGGCATTAGCATACTCCTTGTTGTATACTTCTGACGCTATATTTGGTCCTCCAAGATAGAGTATATTTGATATAGGGGCATTCCCTGGAAACCAGAAACATGGATAATAAGATAAATACAAAATAAATCCACAGCAAGTAATCCATTTTCATCTTCTTCAGAATGGATTGATCACTGTAGCCGGAAGTAAACAATCAATGCTACAAAGACAGACAGCAGAATTTGAAAGCAATACGACGAATCTCAAACTAGATTGAGATGCACATCCCAAATATAATAGACATACTGACGAACAAATTATATTACATCAGAGTGCATAATAACAAGGTCAAAGTGGATAATAGGCAAGGCATTCTGCTAGAGTTTATTGATAGTTAAAGTAGTTGACAGTGGACACAAATTTACAATAACCTAGACAAGAGATGCATCTGTTTTTTTTTCGACTTCAATTTTGAGAAGGGGGAATCTTAAATGCATACCCCACACTTGTTAGATGCCCAAGTTCTAGCATAGCTTGGGAGATATAAAAATGATTGTCAAGTCCCCAATACTAGATTTGACAATTCTAATCTAAAGACATGAGGAAATCTTGGACATGCTTCCAAGCACCTCCAAGTGTAGGTGATTGCGTCTATATTAGCAACCCATGAAAGTAAAAGACAATTAGTCAAACTTAAACATACTTTTTATAAAGGTAATAAAATATACCTTTCTGGGAAAATTTTGCTCCTGGCTGGAGAAACAATCTTAAAGTTTGGTCACAAACAATCAAACATGTGCTTATTTGTTCGATTATTTAGTCTGTCTGAGTTTTGTTATCTATTCAGCTAATTTTATGAAGTTTAATTTTGAACATGTTCCATTTGTCAAATATCATTAGATACTTCCCAGGAAAAATATTTTCCCATCTATATTGACCACAAAGGAAATATTTCTGACTATAATTCACAATGAAAGGATTTCTTTCTGACTGCTAATAAATTGTCAGTATGATTTAATTTTCCACAACATGTGTGGAAGTCGTATAATATTCAAAGATAGTCATAAAAAGAGGGCTAACCTTGTAGTCATAAGAAGGATTTTGTAATCAAGGAATAGCATTGTAGAAACTTTGTGGCCACTTGTGTAGCTTCACATATTTTCTAATTTCATAAATTTTAACTTTCGATGAAAAGCAAGGTTGAAACAGAGCACACACACTCTTATAATGGCCATGGTGGGCAATAACCTTGCAATGTAACAACTACTTGCAGAACAGGTTACTACTCCAAATCAGAGAAACTAATAACTAGATCACTGCAGAAAGTTGTAAGTTGTAACATAGTCCAATGGACACACAAGGGTGTAGTGGATAAAATATGGAATTGACAGATTAGGGGGTTCGAATTGGTCAAAATCGACAGTTAAACCTTCAATTCAATTCAGAATGGGAATCTCCCGAGTTCCATTCTCAGCCTGTGAGTTTCAGTGATCTTTTACGAATGCTATAGCCATAGCTTTCAGTTGATGAAAGAATGGAGAGGGATGGTGTTTCAGATATGTCCTATGAAAAACACTTCCTTGAACATTTTCACAAAGCATGCTTTAACCTGTTACATGAACTTGTTATGAGGCGTGCCTTATCCATCGAACTTGAAGAACACCTAGTAAATCAAGTTCTGAAGGTAGAGGATGGGAGGTTTGCTTATACTAATGATGCTCTTGTTCTTGTAGCTCGCATTCTTATTATAAGGACATCCACAAGGTCAAGTTTGGGAGATGACTCCTTAAGACTCAAAATCTACAAAGGCTACGCTGGTTTTATTGTTGAGAAAGTGAAAGCTACATATTCAGGGTGCTTAAATATCCAAGAAGTTTGTGCAAGTATTCCATCCCTATTTCATTTGGAAGTTCTTCTCATGGATTTTCATTCTTCAAATGCATTTGAAAAAATCAAAATGGCAGAGAATATTTTTTCTACCCTCAGCAATGTAAGTTGTCCTCCAGTGGAACTTAATAGCACACAATTGGTTTGCTGGTATTTGCTAATAGCACACAATATTCATACCAATCTAATCAATCAATCCAAAAAGTAGTTTAACAACCAGCTCATCAATTATTTCATCAAGATGTCTATGATTTTTTGCTTATAATGGTAGGCTGGAAAAATATTCAACAAAACAGTGCAACTGAAGAATATCTGCTAATACAGTTGAGAATTTTTAAAGTCAGTAACAAACATGAGACTAAATGTAATCCTTTTATAGATGGTCCCAAACCTGCAATAAATGATTATGAAAAATGATCATGTTCATTGATGTTATCCGTTAGAAAGGTGTTTCCCATAAACATGTCAAGCCTTAGGCTGCAGTATAGTATGTGCATTTATATTTTAGAGGATAACAAAAAGCCAAAAATTATGGTGACTATAGTCAATCCGATATCATGAAGAGATTGCAAGACAAAAGTTAAAATAATTGTTGATATACAATAAAGCTACTGGCAAGGGCAGAGGTTGCCTAGGATCAATTCCCATAGGTGAAGCAAAGACCAAAAATCCTTGCAGGAAAGCATGAAGAAAAACTCCTTACACATTAGGCAGGAGAAAAAATTCTCAACAGATAAATCTAGGCCTTCTGCTCAACCAGAGGACTCAGTTTTGCATAATAAAAGGACATCAACTCTGCAGATGCACTGATTAAACAGTCCTATGAGGTAAGAAAGGAATTAATTTTATAGTCAGGTAGAAGTAACCATCACAAATTGGTTAATTTTAAGCATTTTATCAAAGCCATATCCTAAAACATTTAACAACTACTTGATCAAAAGGATTATGTGTTAATGTAGACGAAAGTAATCTTACCTGATAGTGTGTCAAAAGCCTTCCTGATTCAACATGTCCCTCAGCCAGTCTTAACCTTTTGTCTAATTTTTCAAGAATACTAACCTGTTTCTCTTGACCATCAAAAGCATCATTGCTTCTACTAACAGACAACTCACTGTAATCCTCATCCAAGAATAATGGACTCATGGTGAGCTTTGAGTTCGAAGGAATGGTGCTATGAGAGTTTGTAAGCACTCTCTCCAAGCCCTTTCTTTGAATGAAATCGTTAGAACCACCAATGGCATGTCTAGTCTTTACGATTTTCTGTTGCAGCTTAGATAAGATAGAAGCCATCAGACCCCATCTATCAGTGACTATACAAGAATATACACAGTGCAATCCTACCTCTATCATTTCCACTTCATCCTTGAAAATCCAAATCACTTCTGAATCTTTGCATCCCTCCTCTAAAACCATAGAGCAGAGTTCCAAATTATTGTCCTTTGCTTTGTCTTTTAACCATTTAACTAAAAATGTCTTTGAACAGTCTATAGACTTGACTAGCTGATTCCTAGAAGAACCCCCCTCCTCAGGTGTGCCTCTTGTGCCATATTTCCTATGCATAAAAGGGATATCCAGCTCCCTCAATCTTTCCAAAACTGTAGCTTCAGTCACTCCATTGAGCAATGCATTAATTTTTTCATAATCACAAAGGTGTTCCCAAGAACTGAGACTTAAATCAAGGTCTCTGTCTGCCATATCTCCACCAGAAAACACAAGATGACACAAATCAGAGACGTCATCAAAGAATAATCTCAACTCTATGAATCCTTTTTGATGATAGCCAATGTCCAACAAGAAAAGGCTATTCTCCAGTTGCCCACTCAGTTTGTTTATAGTCCTTGCCCATTCCTGGTACCACTGAATCACTTCCATAGTATATGGCTAGAGTAGTCCACTACATAGTTTAACCATATGTTCCGTACTCATTCTAAGATCAATTTCCTCACTTCGATCTTTCCAATGACTATCAATGAAAGCAATAACTTCTTCATTCTCAACCCAATCCTCATCCCTCCCAATGGTTTCAACTTTTGGTAATCCAGGAAGCAACTAACTATAGTTGTGGACTGGAATGGTTTCAGTAACTGCATCTAAGATTCTTAATATAGAAGGCGCTAAGGAGAAGGTATGTCGCTTGAAAAGCAAATTCAAGGCACCAACTTTTCCAGTCTCTGCAAGATTAATGGCAATTTCATCAAGATGCTATTTTCGAAATATTGCATACTCCTGTGAAGAAAACCTACACTTTAACATGATACCACTGTTCAGCAATCAAAAAACATAAATAAATCCCTCTCTAAAATATATAGTGCAATAATCCAGGATACTTTTGAAATTTATGATGTTCACAAAATAATTACGAGCATTTAACCCAATACAGGGTAGGTCTTTATGTTCACCATGATGTAAGGGATAACATGCCAAAACTAAAATCATCATTATTATCATAAGTATTTTAATCATTTCTCTAAATCCCTTCAATTTCTTTCCCTTTTTTAATGTTGAAATCAAACCACCAAACACTGATGTTAAATAAATAATTATGAGCATTTAACCCAATACATGGCAGGTTTTTACGTTCACCATGGAACTAGTGAAGGATAACATGCCAAAACTAAAATCATCATTATTATCATAAGTATTTTAAGCATTTGTCTCAACCCCTTCCATTTCTCTCCCTTTTTTAATGTTGAAATCAAACCACCAAACACTATGCTCTACTTAAAACAACTTCCAAAAATTGATTGATATATATGTTTTATTTGGAAATATGGCTTCAAAGCATACAAAGTTGACACAAGAAATTACATAGCATCCATATAATATTAGCCCACTTTTCACTTCACTGGAGTGCCTGATATTCTTACAAACATACAAAAAACTAATAAGCAAAGCATACCTACCCATGTTGACTCCCAAAAATGTTTCCAACCTGTCAATGTATTGCAGTAATCGAAGCCTCCTTAAATGGAACGACCAAACTATATCATAATCAGTGTTTTGTATTTCTTGAAATCTGTAATATTCCGTCTCAGAAAGCCCATATGAAAGAAGAGCTTGTATAGAATCTACAGTTGAACCTATTTTATCCACACACTTTGAAAGCACCCAACTTCTGTCATGAATATTTGATAAAAAAAATTGTACTGCCTCTTTTCCATAATCCGAGTGCAGCCATTGTGATTTTAGCACTTCATCCTCATTAAGGCCATGCTTACTTGCAAAATGATGTGCAGCCTCGTATTTTTGACCATCAATTAGGATCCTATGCATCTCAGGCACTGACTGCTCCAACAAAGATAGCAGTTTCCATCCTGACCCTCTGTTTTTTAGTTCAAAAGAAGTAGAGTGAGAATTCTTGGCCCCATCTTGTACATTGTCAAAGATTACTTTGTGTAGTGACCCAAAAGAGTCTTCTGATTGATGAGGAAATATGCTCTCTAATACAAAAACCTGCTCTTGAGAACTAGGGTCTCTAGCAAGCAAGGGAGAGGAAAATCTGGGTATGTCCTCCAAAACATTCTTAGCACTAGGGATCTTGATCAAATTAACAATACCATTACTTTTTGCAACCATAATTTTACCCTTAGACCACCACACAACATCTATGATGCCATCTAGACTTACATTATTCCATCCTTCATCAGACATTTCCATACAGTTGTCATCACTGAGTGAAATTTCACAAACAGAGTGTGGGT